>OY744519.1:86464395-86606895 GCA_963556195.1 Sepiola atlantica | reverse complement strand
CTATTGAAACTTTAACAAAAAAGGAAATGTTCTCCAATCAAATCGAAAACATCAAGAAACCCTAAGTAAAATAAAAATAAAAGTTATAAAGAAACAAATCTTATATACTAAAGAAAGTCTGAATCAAATAAAAAAAAAGCAATGGTCGCGCCATTCAGCGTTATCGGCACCACGACTGCCGTTTTGGCGGGAAATCGAGCCAAATGGGAAAGAATATCTGCCTGCAATACAGAAACATAGAATGCAATGTAATGAACTTGTAATTGTCTAAGTAATTGTAAGTCTTTTTCCCCCGAGAACAAGTCATTGCAATAAGTATGTATTGTTATTTATTGATGATAGCAAAACGAAGTGGACGTTCTGTAGCTATATATATATATATATATATATATATATATATATAGTGTGTGTATAAATACACATATTTCCCTGAATGCATTGCTCGTGTTTGCCGTGGTATTATCATTAAATAAATATTGAATAATGTTAGGGTTCTTAGTCAAGTAGTCAAGACGACACCCACGTTAGGTGATTCCTCTCTCTAAAGCAAAAATTCGTATATTGTATGAATCTTATTTTTCTCTTTGTAGTTTTCTTTAATTATTTCCATCCGCGTGGACTAACTTAACCGATTTATCAATGGTATAAACCTCGGAAAATCGGGCGTCATGAATAAACACCTCATACATAATATAATGTCAGAAACTAAATATTGTTGCTTCGTTTATTCATATATCCTTGATAGGAAATAATTAAACCGATTGCCTAATAATTGAAATCATTCAAAATGTTTGAATCATTTAAAAAATAAGAAGACGAACAAATATTTAATTACAATTGTATTAGAGAAAAGCTTTTAACATCTGTAATACCATTATATATATATATATATATATATATATATATATATATATATATATATATATATATATATATATATATATGTGTGTGTGTGTGTGTGTGTGTGTGTGTGTTTGAATTTATACAATTATTAAAACAATCAGACGCCGCGGCAACCAGCACGAACCATGAAAGCCACAGACCGGTAGACCAAGATTCGAGTTTCGCTTTCATTTGGGCTTATCAGTAGCACACATCTGAACTTAGGATTCGAAACCTGAGTTACTTGCATGCGATGCGAGTACTGTGAAACCTGACCCATCACGCCCCATACAATAAGTCAATATATATGTATATATATATATATATATATATATATATATATATATATATATATATCAAATGATATTACAGATTTTATTTGATCATCTATAACACCATTATAAATATATATTTTCTCGTATTATTAATATTTTTATAATCTTTGACAACTATATATTTCTCTTGACTTTGCTGTGAAACAAGCTTAATGAAAAGTATGACATTTGGAAAGAATTTTTTAAAAATTTGGTTTTGAGACAAAGAAGAAATACAGGTATTCGCTGAAATAGTAAAATAAGAAAATTGATACAATAAATGAAAATTATGGTGTTGGATTGAGTTTTCCTATGGTCATTAGAATACAACTATAAAATATATATGTTCTGAAGCTTGCAATACAACCTCATTACCTTGCAATTTGAAAAATGTTCGGATATTATATGGATTAAATCCCTAAATATATTTTTCTATAAGAACTCACACACACACACACACACACACACACACATATATATATATATATATATATATATATATATATATATATATATATATATATATATATATATACTAGCAGGGCTAGCCGGCGTTGCCTGATGCCATGAAAACAAAATAAGAAGTTAAATAGCGTGTGTAACATCTTTATATTAAAACTTTTATCTCTCCCGTTTCTTTCTCTAGCCGTTTCTCTGTCTGTCTCATTTCCTTCTCTCCAATGTTCCGTCCCTCTCCTTAACCAACTCTTTTTCCTCCGTCTAGCCCATCATTCTGTCCTGTTTTAATATGTTAACAAAATAATTATGATGTAATTCATTTACCGAAGCTATCATTTTTAAATGTAAGACTTTAAGATTACATTTATTGCTCCTAGACAGCACCAAGTAGAACAAAAGAAAATATAATTATTGATGCCGGGGTATTTCGTTTCCCCACACCTACTTTCACAATAATGTGAAGAGAAATGATGCTGATAATGAAAATAGTCCAAATAGATTTAAATGTAATACTGTAATTTATATTTATTTCCGCCAGACAACTCCAGTAGGACAAAAGATTCTGTTACCACCTTTAGCTTACCAAATATAATACAGTAATGTTAATGATGACAATTGTGTAGCTTTCGAACAATGGCGAGTAGAACGAGTATTTTTGTTACCCCCACCTCATTTACCAAATATAATACTGTATTGCTCTGTCAGGAGGTTTTTACAGCACTGCCAAAAGATTAGTTAAAATCAAAGTATGAAGAGAAACGATGTGGATAACTACAATTTCTTTGTTCTCGGACAACGCTAAGAAGAACAAACGTTTCTGTAACGCCATCATTTAATGAATATAATACTGTAATGTTAGTAAGTTGGCATTCACGGAACTGTCAAAAGTACCGTTAAAATTGAAGCATGAAACGAAATAATGTTGATAATGATTATTGCTCCCGGACTACGCGAATAGAACCAATAGACTTGGTCAATTTCGGATATTATTAGGAGTATATATATATATATATATATATATATTTATAAGAACTCACAAGTATATATATATATAGAATATTTTTCATCGTATATATATATATATATATATATATATATATATATATATATATATATATATATATATATATATATATATATATATATGAAGAAGTTTAAAACACGAAATAAAATTTCAGACAAAAAGGAATTGTTATTATTATTATTATTATTATTATTATTATTATTATTATTATTATTATTATAGAGAATTAGATGACAAGCATGAAACAAACTAGTTGAAATAATAAGACATGCTCATCTCTGAAGTTAACTGATATTCTGATCGTATAAGGGACGTTTCTCTGAAATGAACACTGTCCTTTTTAACCTGTCACCACATATACTTTGCAAAGATACACAAATTGAGACCTCATCACCGGATGTAGTTGAAGATCATACTTATGACCTTTTTGTAGATATCCTTTGAACACACCGAATATTTTGAAGTAAATACAGGCGGATTGAAAAGTGCTCGTAATTTATCACGGTGTTTATTATATTGTGATATTGACCTAACCTATTTCGGGAGTAGATGGACTCTGCAACAGACTATGAATAGAGTTACGGTGAAGTGTTGTAGCAGTCATAGCCACACTATCAGACGCAGATTTCTGTAACATACTATTCGCTACTTATGTAAATAGACTTTTGTAAATATGCCACTGTGTTTTATTTAAGAATTCAATATGTACGCCAGCATCCGCCACTAGCTTCCCAAGCCGCCTAGTGAAATGGTTTTACTGATTTCACAAGGAACCATGTTTTCTAATTAATTACCACTTATCAAAGCTAAAAGCTGTTTGAGAATAAGGGTTAGCTAGTTGAATACTATTATAGTATTATTTTCATTATTTCAACAAGCGCATCCAGTGCGTAACCTCACATATCAACATTGAACCCCAATCGGGCTTCTATTAGTAATTACTAATATGTCATTAGTAAGAAGTAAAAAAAAGAAAGAAATGTTAATTACTTATGAAAAGGACGCTTTGCGTCGAAAATTCAAGTTTTTTTTTTTTAATAATGATATATTTTTTTTTAAAAATGCATTGTCTATTTGGCTTTCTAAACTACTAACTATATTCAAATTTCAACAATGCTTGAAGAGTGGGACTACATTTTAATTATATATCTTAATATAACGGCGAGGAATGCAGACGTTTGGGGCATTTTTGGGGAGGGGGGGAGTAGAATGAAATTGAACAAGTATAAAAACGAGAGGAAATTAAACTATACTTGTTCAAATTAAATTAAATTATACTTGTTCAAATTAAATTAAATTATACTTGTTCAATTTCATTCTACTCCCAAAAAATGTCCTAAACGTCTGCATTCCTCGCCGTTATTAAATTTTGTACCACGAAAAATCTATTTAAATATCTTAATATGTTTATTTATACAAACAATGCAACTTCTTCCTGTTGAGCACTGTTATTACAGCTGACT
Source organism: Sepiola atlantica (assembly GCA_963556195.1). Lineage (NCBI taxonomy): Eukaryota > Metazoa > Mollusca > Cephalopoda > Sepiida > Sepiolidae > Sepiola > Sepiola atlantica. Next base: position 86,602,753 of record OY744519.1, on the reverse strand, counting down.
ATATGTGTCCGCATCCTTGTTATTAAATAGTGTGTGTTTCCTATTTCGTCCATAAACTCATTGCTTAGAGCGCTCAGAATTTGGGTTAAATGCGACTCTTGTTCTGGAGTTCAAATCGTGCGGTTGGTTTAAATGGTTATCTCTACACTGAAGATTCATAAGAATAAGACGTATACGTATGTAGATAATTTAATATATTTATTAGTAAACAATTATATATATATATATATATATATATATATATATATATTTATATATAACTTTCTTTTTAGAGAGAAGAGATTCTAATGTTCTAACAATTTCATTTAATTTTGGAAATTGTGTTAATTACCTAATATTAAAAGAATATTAATACACATTTCATGGTAAAATTTCTATTTCGCTATATATTCTCTACGCGTTTTAGACACAGATTGAATTAATGCGCATGCAGGCGTATGCGCATGTATGAGTATACGTCTGTGTACATGTGCATATATGTCTGCAATGGAGAAACAAAATTCCATTTCAACAAATAGGTCAACAGCACCGACTACAACTTGTATTAAAGCATTTTCATTGTAAGAACTTTTTTGTCCAACTTCGATCTCCACAAATCTCATTGGTAGCTAAAGCTACTTATGGTTTTTCTTTTTAGATTACGACTTTTCCCCTCGGAATTGCATTAAAGGGATGGACGGAAGAAAAGGGGTATATTTCTCCCGTCCATTTCCCCAACTGCAACGAAGGAGGATCAGAGTCAAGCAATGGATGTGTCGTTACAGAAAACCCGGCCAAATGTATGCACCTTTTTAAGAAGAAAACGCGCAGTTGTCTGCGTTGATGGTTGATGGATGTGTTTCAAAATAGGAAATGGTTGGTTTTGTCGCGATGTGGCGGAAAGCAATCATATTTAGCTTATTTTCCTGCTAGTTACAGACGTCAGCTCAACTTATGTTTCACAGTGATGAAGGTGTGGGGGAGGGGGCGTTGCGAGTGGCGTAATTGCTATAAGCACAGACTGTGAAATCGGTAAACGGTGTTCAAATCCCGTCACATCTCGAATATTTATTAAACTAGCTGTACCTACTTGACGTTGCCCGGGAGTTACGTTTATTTTCATTTTCTTTCTCATTTTCTTTGTTTAATTACGCCGTTTTATTACCAACTTTTTAATTCATAACAATGGCATTTTGAATGTTACAGTGTATTATACATTATCGTTTGGTCATTAAAGTATTAATTGAACCAAGCTGTTATGAACTATAACTAATTTATGTTAAGGTAATGATGTTTTTATCGCTATTTGTGAAATTATTGGATGTATGTAGCTTCCAAAAGTTTTAATATTTTCATAAATGAGGATGTGCTAAGAATTATCAAGTCAGTAAAACTTTCTATTCGACAATTTAAATGCTTCCGAATTCCCTTCAAATGTTTAAGGGTCATTAAGTAATTCCATTTTCTTTTCAACTATTCACAGATTAAAATATCCGACTTGTTTACGAAGAGACCAACATTCATTCTGGTCAATTTAATTAAGGACTTAAGTTATTTTTTTAAAAATGATTTATAAAATGTTAGTTTTGGTACTTTACGCCATTGCATTTTTTTAATGCAATACATAATCGATCAATAGTAAATTAAATGAAAAATAATAATGTATAAGTAACGGTGAGAAACACACGAAGAGAAAGATGTGGTCGCTCAATTTTAATAACATGGATATAGTATTGCTGGATATTACTGTTTGATGATTTTGCTGGTTTTTTCAATTCTTATATAGATAAAACTTTCTCTAGTATGGGTACTTTTTGAACACTTAATGTTTTCAAGGAAAGGGATGTTGCCCTAATTTGTCATTTCCTTGTAGATAAGTATGGGTACTTTATGAACACATCGAATTGTTTCATGCATATCTGGTCTATGACGTCATATTGTATGTCACATCCTTCTTTATTGAATGGAATATGTCCTGGGGTGACTGGCTGAACTGATGCCGACGAACTACGCTGAATACTTATAGTGTGATACGATCGTGGGCGGGGAGTAACTCAGTGCGTATTCTGGATGCCACGAGCATCACATGTGTTCAAACTTGTTGCTCTGTCATTATCACTGCACATGCTGTGTCAAAAGATCCGTAAAACTTTGGTATGTTCGCCATTTGTTTGAAATATAGTAAGTGGCTAATCAGCATTTTGTCTTTGATGTTGTCCGAGAAAGCGTTGTCTTAATCCAAAGACTGACCCCTTCTTTGTGCAGTATCTGACAGGTTTTAATTCCGCGATCTGAAAGAAATGCCTGTATTTAAAATTGACAAATACATGTTTGTCTTTACATATATATATATATATATATATATATATATATATATATATATATATATATATATATATATATAATTATATTGTTAGCTAACCGTGTGGGTTCATTACATCAGGTTGTGATCGAATCCGCCATACCTTTCAACCCGTCCGTTTGGTGTGAATGCCTGTTCGCGACTAAGTCTCAAGTTCAGAAAGTCACACAAGAATCATCCTCACTCCCCGCCACATAATCCATGAACAAGTTAAGGGTAACTTTTAAATGTCTACATGCTGAAGCCAACAAATGTCAATTAACTACATGCAGTCGTGAACCTTTAACCTCGCACACTTGTTTAATTTTCCGATGCATTCCAAATAAGGTCATTTGATACCTCATAGTATCACACTAGGACTATGTATAAATACAAAACCCCAGTTCTGCCAACCGCTGAAAAAACGGTCTTTGAATAAAACCATATAGGACGTAAGTAAAACGAGTCATGCCTTCTACTATATAAAAAAATCTAAATACAGGATTTTAAAATGGGCTTCTCTCATATTAACATTTCCATTTAATTGCCAACGCATACCTATTTATGATATTAATTTATTAATTTGACAAACCATTTGCGACCAAGTTCGTTGCCTAATAATTTCCTGTGACTCATAATATTCTATTTCTTTGTCCCTGTTCCCAAGACAGCCGTCCATATTCCATCATTGTTACTCACCAACTTACTTAACTACTATTTCATAAAAACCGTGCATCTAACCCAACATAATCTTCTTCAACCAATCAAAGCATTTGGTCGCATACCACTGACATTGTCTAACATTCTTAGAAAAGCCATGAACCTCTGGCGTTCATTAAGATTTCTGAAATAACACAAAAAGCCTATGATAGGAAAAATTCCAAAACCATGTACCACTTGATTAGGCAAGGCTTCGGGCCTTAATTACTATTGATGGTACGTCTCAGGTCAAAAGACGGGCCGCTTCCTCCATAAAATTCTGGAGGATATTATAAAACGGTGAACATAGCAATTCACGGATCTATTCTACAATCCGTCAGTGGTTGAGAAAGGAGTCATATATAAACAAATATTAATAGACAAATCGTCAAATACGAGGCTAGTTTTAAATTGTTTTAAGCCGTACCCAGAAGAAGTCAGATAACTAATACAGTTTTTCAATAATTCCCAATGTAATAACCCTTGATATCGATACACTTAATCCAATGATGATCCGGCACTAGAATCCCATCATGGATGATAATGATCCTAGTGTCATAAAAGCTTCTCCACGGCACATAAGACCTGATCATTGTTTCTTAACTGGCGACCACGCATGTGGAATTTGAGCTTAGGAAAGAGGAAGATGTCAGACGGAGCTAAGTTTGATGAGTAAGGCGATATAATGTAGATTACAAAGTGGTTCAGCTATTGCAACCTTAACCTGTGAACTGGCGCATTAACCTGAAGCAAAAGCATAGCTGCTCTTAGCTTCCCTCTACGTGTCCACTTGATGTCTTACTTTTAGCTGTTTTAATTCTAGAGCATACTAATGTGCATTGATAGTGTTTCTCTTTTTCCAAGTCCATCATAGAATACAGCTTCCTATGTTTCAACTTGAGTTACTCATTTTCTATTAAAATTCATAGGTTTAGCCTAGGAGCAAGTCAGAAGTTTTGTGAGTTAAATTGACTTTTAATACTGTCTTAAACTATAAATAGACGTTTAACGGTTCCTTTACATGAACTGTGCGCTTACCATTTTTAGTCGTTCTATTTTAAGTAAATGTGTCTATACACACACACTAGAAGGGAGGTAATGTTTGGTATAAAAGTATATGTCCTGCAGTAACTCTATCGCTAAATCTTAATCATGGAGGAAATAAACAGACAGATACGTAGATAGATAGATAGAAGATTGGATACATAAATCGATAAGTAGGCATATATATATATATATATATATATATATATATATATATATATATATATATATATATAGATAGATAGATAGATAGATAGATAGATAGATAGATAGATGGATAAATAGATAAATGGATAGGTAGATAGATGGAAAGATATATAGATAGATAGATGGAAAGATAGATAAATAGATAGATAGATAGATAGATAGATAAACAGATGGATGAATAGATATATTGATATACAGACACACACGTACGTGCACCCACATCCATTTCTGTGTGTATGTATTTACATACACATACACGCACGCGTGCCACCTATCCGTTCTATATATGTGGGTGCGTACATGTGCACGTGTGCGCGTGCATATGGGTTCCCGTCCATACACGTACGCACATTCGTTCTTTGGCAATCCAGTATATTATTGCCTGTTTACCTAAGTCATTGGGTATGTTGCTATATTAGCTGTTAACGTCAAATGTAACTAATTTTGTCCCGGGGTGTACTGTTTGTGGTAAGGAGCTCAAAAGTGTATGGCCATCACACACTTCCTACAGATTCTACACAGAATAGGAAACCTACCAAATAGCGTAATTCTCATCACAATGGGTGTATCCTCACTTTTTCCAACATTCCACATTAGGATGGATGATCTGCGTACTGTTTGTTTACACGCCTAAAATCTACAAGACATCAACATTAATGATATTTGCAACATCATACTATTCACCCTGACACACAACAACTTCACATTTAACAACCAACACTTTCTACAGATGAAACGTACAGCCAATGGAACTAAAATAGCTTCCAGCTATGCCAACATCTATATGCACACATTTGAACAAAAATATATACAAATCTACTACTTACATATCTACATTACTGCAGATATATAGATGGCATCTTTCTTATTTGGCCACACGCGGAAGAGTCACTGATGGACTTCTACTAACACCTCAACAATTGGCAAACTAGTATAAAATTCACCACAGTTCACTCCACCACCCACCTCTCCTTTTTAGACGTCGTTGTAAACACAATCAACAACCACATCACCACATAACTCTACACCAGACTCACGGATTGACATGGTTACTTTTATTTTGACTGCTATTACCCTATCACCATAGAAAGGTCCATCATCTACAGTCACTGCATACGCACCAAAAGATCTGCTCAAACTCAATCGAGTATGACACACAGGTAGAAATTTTAGTCTCCGTAGAAAGTACCCCCTCAAAATAATTAAACAATCCATAAAAAGCAGCCATTGACGAAATCTACGTACATACAAAACAAAACGATCATCCTCAGAAATACTAAGTCTTTAACTTCAACGACACACCAACAAACTCCACGACATTCTCAAAAGATATATTTAACCAGCTACATACATAAGTTCACAATCAAGACAATATTCAACAAACCACGTATCAGTGCAAACCGACAGCGCCCAAACCTACATTCTCTACTAACATCCATGAAAATACACCACACCATCGCACCAAGGAAACAAAACATGCAACAAATATAGATGCAAAATATGCTAACACATCACCATTACACATTCTCATCTGCAGGCACCAACATTCAACTTAAACTCCCCCTCTCACCTGCAATAGTCCCAATGTGGTTTACTTAATTTACTGCGCCAAATCTACAAAAGGCAACTACGTAGGTGAATCAGACCTTGAGTTCCGCATACAGCTTTAACAATCATAAAAATCTATTGGAGTCAAATCCACACACTACTTAGTAGCCAGGCATTACACTATTCCAAACCACACCACAGACAACATCAAATGCATCTTTATAGCCACCTATTTTAAGACACTACAACACAGACGAAAATACGAAACTAAACTCATTCTGAAACTCAACACCTACATCTTAGGACTGAATAAATGATACAAACTGACCAACAACATTTTCTTACAGTGAAGGAAATGTGTGTTCAATGGGTAAATAACATATCTTTCTTCATTATTATGTTTTCCCATTTGTTTATGTTTTCACTTTCTTAATATGCCCACTTCCTTCCTACATAATATATATATATATATATATATATATATATATATATATTACATGTTACAATTCTTCCCATATACATCATCTATTTCACCATACTGCATTTCATTCTAGCTGATTCCATTTAATCATCAATATACTTTGTATGTATGTATGTATATATACATATATATATGTGTGTGTGTACGTGTAGATATATGTACATGTTCTTAACAAACACTGACATAGGGCAGGTTCTACCAGCCCCACCCCCGCACAACAAATCTATACAGGCTGGAGACGTGTTACATTAAAAATCACGTTTTTTTTAAATTTCCTCTCCTGTCTCACTTTACCATATCACAGACGCTTTAACATTTTATGGCTTTTCAAAATAAGTAGAAGAATACCTTTTTATCTCGACGGGATGCTGCAGAGGTTATAACTTTTGACTCTTTACTCGCCTATCTCTCTCTCTCTATCTATCTCTCTTTCTCTCCCTCTCTCAGCACCCTCTATATATATATATATATATATATATATATATATATTTATATATATATATATACAAACATTTCAACACATTATAGGCTTTTACCTACTTATATTTTGGAAAATATCCACAATGCCACCCGCGTTACTGACCTCTTAACATGTGAAGATACAAGAACTGGTGAAAGATATAGGGGTGGGCACATATGAGTCACATATAAACATTTCGTCATGTCATTACCCCTGAAAACACCACTAACAACCCACCTCTCATTACACTGAAGAAGGCCGAAGAGAACGGCTGATAATTATGTTCTTTCTTTTTAAATACGTTTAAGACATATTGTATTCTTATAAGTCAACAAATAAGAAATACCTGAAAAATATATAAGCATTTATACATTTTTAACATTCATTATATATATATATATATATATATATATATATATATATATATATGTGTGTGTGTGTGTGTGTGTGTGTGTGTGTGTGTGTGCAGTTCAATTATGCTTCATAATTCAATTCTTATTCCTATAAGATAGCTCAAATGAAATTACTGACTACAGTACTGGCCTTTTTATTTAAAATACTAAATTTTCACAAGAGTTAAGAGCAGAAATATTTCCCCTTTTCCATTATTGTCTAGTCTTTGATTAATTTACTGAATTACCACCCTTTTTATAATTATAAATTTGGATCTATTCTTTAACAGTCAACGATCGCTGTCTTTCGGGAATTTTACAGACTTTAATTTAAACCAGATTCGGATTAGGAGACATGTTTAGGTATGAATTATATAAGAATATAATCGTTGAAATAGTTTATTTGCATGTTTGTGTTGTCATCTTGATGTAATATTAACCAGGCATCATGATCTCTGAAATGCGTGTAAATCTTGCAGATTCAAAGGATTTGCTGTTTCGGAAATTTCATAGTGTGCATAAATTTTTGGAACAATATATATATATATATATATATATATATATATATATATATATATATATATATATATATATATATAGCCTCTTATTCGAGTTTATAAATAAACAAATGAAGCACTGTCTAATAGTGGACAATGTTTATATAAACACATTGAGATATCACTTGATAACACCACCCGCCTCGTAGTCAAGTGGTTAGAATCGCCGACTATTAACTAGGTTGTTGTAAGTCCGGTCCTGGCTTAGGACGGGTGCAAGTCTAACGACACTGAAAAGCTGTGATACAGCTTAAGCAGTCTGCCTGTGGATGGTTATATATATATATATATATATATATATAGAGAGAGAGAGAGAGAGAGAGAGAGAGAGAGAGAGAGAGAGAGAGAAAGAGAGAGAGATGGAGGGATAGAGGAAGGGAGAGAGATAAATGAGGGAGAGGGAGATAGATATGAACAGATTTAGAATCAAACAGATAGACAAATCGTTCTATAAACAGAGAGAAGAAGAGATAGATAGATAGATAGATAGATAGATAGATAGATAGATAGATAGATAGATAGATAGATAGATAGATAGATAATGCTTATTCATTTGGATAAGTACATTTTTTTACATTGTTGATGTTTATATCAAATACAATCGAAGCAATCATTCTACCAATCATGCGTTTACACTCAACTTATTTTACTTCTTATGAATTATACATCTGTGCAACCTGTAGAATGGATTGGCTGGAACATCCTGTGAATTAGATAAACTGCAACGGTTCTCTTAATTAAATCGACATCGGAATGTTAATAACTCTTATGTTCCATCAAGACTTCCTATGATCGGTTAGGCAACAACCATTACCACTATTTGTTCCATTTAAACTTTTTCTGAAAATTCATATAGTCCTTACATAAGTAAGCAGTCTCTTTACTACTATATTATCCTTACAGATAGCGAAAAGAATACCTGTCCCAAGACGGGTATAATTAATTTCCCGAACAAAACAGTTTGGCACCACTTTTATGTTACCTTACGGAGATTAACATCACGATATAATGCTAGTAAACCTTATGTCTAAAATCCTTATACCTATTTCAATCAAAATCCGTTACATAATTTTAATTTTAGAAAAGTTTTTAAATTGTAGTCTTCAGCTTTGGAGGTTTAAAGAACAAATGGTACTACAATGAATTTTGCTTAATTGGTGTGCTATTGATTTGGATGAAATTCAATGCAAATCTGAAATATTTGAATTTTCATATGCGAAGTTGTACCCATATTATACCTCTTAAAACTCTTAAAATATTCCAAAGAAACTGAAATCCTGAGAATATTTATTAACTGATGTATAATAAGTATAGTTAAAATTTCACAAAAAATCGAAGGTATCTGAATACACATGCCTAACCTTATATAAATAGCGATATACAAACCAGAACTTCTCATATTGTGTCCTTTAGTCCTCACATTCCACGATAGATGTTTCTGACAAAGGGGGAATAATGTTTGTTTTCTGGGTCAGAATCTATTCATATAACACTTATAATTGGCTAGGTTTTTTTTTACCTTGATGTAGTATTTTTTTAAATTTATTTTAGCTCCTTAGATAAAGTGGCTTCATACCTGGTCTGGAGCGATTTCAATGAAAGAAAAACATCTATCATGTTTGCTATCTAATTTACATACGTGTTGACGGTCTGTACGAACACATTATGTAAGTTAGCTTACAGAAACATTAAGAAATATTAAAGACTGTCCGAATCAACATATAGTGTAGAGGGGCGAACTATGTATTTTGTGTTATTAAATTATATATGAAGGAAGCTTTAAGTAAACAAACGTTGATGATCCCACATTTAGTAGAATCTCTCACCTATGTGAGATTTGGCACCTGTCTGTCTAAAACCGAAACTGTACTATTACTTCTATTTATAATGAATACTTGGTATCTATCTGTAATTGCAACTATACTATTACTATATTTTAATGCTCAATTCGGTGTTCTATACTATTTTAGACTAATGTACTTTCTTTCAATTCAGGAATGGGAGTGTAGTATCTGGTTCTTTGTCATGATATCATCATCCCAGGTATTACCACCTCTATTTTAGGGTGTATAGATCCATGAAGAATAGAGTAATTTTGATAGAAAATCTATAACAGGAGAGCTCAATGCAATACACAGCAAGAATAAAGTTTAGAATAAAAAAACTCAAACCAACATGTAAGGCATTTCATTATAATTTATGTCACACTACGGCTAAACATTTCTCATTCTTTTTCAGTGACTGAGTGATCAGCCATTAGATGGCATTTAAAAAAAACATTTAGAGGGAAAAAAATTATAATAATTTCTATTATAATTTTTTTTCCTCTAAATGGGATTTTTTTTAAATGTTGGTTTCAGTGTTCTCTTCTTAAATGTGTATGTATAACGAAAAATACCGTTCTATAAAGTTAAGGGCGACTAAAAATGCAATCTTCTGCATTACTCTTTATAACTTAGAAACTGAAAATTAGAAATGCAACAAGCATAACGCTACTATCATGAATAAAAACATCTACAAAAATACATAACTTAAATAGTTAAGTGATAAAAAGTGTACATATTTTCGAGGAAGGCGTCATGGTCCGATGGTAAAACTGTAGAGTGTATACAATTATATCAAGTTAGACATGCTGATGCCGGCTGATGGCTACGAATTACTTATAATAATTATATATATATATATATATATATATATATATATATATATATGGGAGGGTTACACGTATATATACTAAGCCAGGAAAAATCGAAGGACCCAGGAAAAGTATACCCCATCTCTGGACTCCATATTTAATATTTGTATTCTATTTTTTACTAAGCTATCAATAGTAATCGTAGTGTTCGAACAAACGAACGAACGAAGCGACATTCAACTTAGGCGGGTTGATGCAGCTTTCTCGGAAGAAGTAATTTTCTAGGGAATGTCAAGTTCACAAGTGGTCCCCAGTCGGATGTGTATCCCGACCATGGGAAATGACGACGTTAGTTTTTTGCAGCTCTTGTATGAAGAATGTCGGTGTCCTCCTACGTACAGCGTCAGGTATTCCCAAATGGTCACCCATCTGTTACTGGCCAGGCTTAACGGTAGGGAACTGATAGTGCTAATTGTGTCTATACACAAACACTGAAAGGAGGGTACTGTTTGATATGAAAGAAGTGCATGCGCAGTAATTCTATCACTAAACGTCTATAGTAGCAGTCAGTAGCTGGCTGGGGGCGTCTTTCTTTAATGATAGCCATAACAAGAAGAGGGGGATTTCTTCGAACGTACGTTCGTCGTCGGTCGAACTGCTTTTGCTAGGCAGGTTGTGATTGGTTCTTTCCCGACAAATTGCAAACATCGTTACAAATGGGTATTGTTCAAAAAAGAGGTGACTCTAATGTCTTAATAGAGAATATTTGTTTTAATATAGGAAAAGGTCACCATTTAAAATATATTACAAATAACTCATTCGTTATCCTGAAGATTGACGCTCGAAGCAAATCGCTTACACTGTTTGTTGTGGTGTTGTTATTCGCACTTTTTTTTTCCGATCTTTTGTTTCATTCAGTTAAATAAATGTCGCATTTAAGCATGACGGACGGACGGAGCGACATAGTACTTTATAAAGATATTTAAATGCATCTTCGAGAATACATAAAAAACGCTTACCATTTCAAAGTTAATTTCAGACGATGACTGACGACAAAATTATATTTTAAATGTAAGATTCGCTGACAGACGGACAGACGGACAGACGGACAGACTGACTGACCGATTGATGGACTTAATACAGACGTATGGACGCATCTTATAAAAAACTTATTTATTATTGCCACTTCTGGGCTGGTGCACCAACCACCAGCCTCCACCTCATGGACAAAGTATAAAAACGAATTTCCAACGTAATAGGTTTCGCACTCCCTTCCAAGCTCCAGCCCTTGTCACATCGCCACTTGTTGCAACTTTCTGTATGTTTTACAAGTACTTCAATAGAATGTGCTCCAATGAACTTACTGCACTCAACGAAAATACCCCCGAACCGCCCGACTATAGATCTCACCTCTTCACTGTAGGTTTCCTTAGATACCGCAAGATTTGCTACTTTAATAGCTTCTTTCGTCAGAACACTTTGAAATTCCCTTCTTGTTCCTTGTTTCCCAGGCCGTACCAACATGCAGAAATATAAATTTAATGTGAACAGATATCTTGCTGACCAAATCTCCACCTCGTTTTACCCTATAAATCAGGTCCCTACCAGAGCAGCTCCTTACGCTTCAGTGGCAATATTCATGGCTTGAGATGAATAAAAGTTTGTTTTTTTAATCCCTAAAATCTGTTAGAGATGGTCATGAGAAATCTATTTCAAATTTCAGCGTGACCGACCCACCTTCCGACCGACGTAGATACTTATACGTATCTAAAAGATATACAGGGTGAGCCAAAAGTAGGTGGACAGTAAAAAACATTTTTTTGTCGAAGCGTAAGAGGCAGACTTCAAAGCTGTGTAAATCAAAGAAGGAAAACAGTTTGAACATTGCGTTGATAAATAACATTTGATTGTCATTAATATAATTGTTTTATTACATGTAATTGTACGTATAAGTGATCTCTAAATAAATATTTTTTACTGTCCACCTACTTTTTGCTCACCCTGTATATATATACATATATATATATATATATATATATATATATATATATATATATATATATATATATAAAGAAAGATGAAGTAAATTAAGTTTTTTTATTCTTCAATTTTTCAAAGTGAAATGGAACTAGGTAATATTTAATTGTTATAAATACCATATTACCAGATGTTATCCTCTGACGAGAAGAGTTTTATCTTTGAAAAACCATGGTTTAAGGATTAATGTAACTCCTTGCATCTGAACTTTCGATGTAATAAAAGTTGTATTAATTTATGTAACTTTATGTAATTTTGTACAATTTTTTATCTTCATCTTTCTTTAAAATTGATTGCTCTACTCAACGTATTGAGCTTTATTTTATCGAGATAGATCACTCTACGATATTTCACTTATCGTTAATTCTATTATCATTTGTATATATATATATATATATATATATATATATATATGTGTGTGTGTGTGTGTGTGTTTGTTGTTTTCCAGTTATACCGCCCTACCCAATATTGTTACTATTGTCCTGAACAGGAACCGGCCACTCAATAGCACGTATATTCTTTTTTGCTTTTACGTATGAAGAATCTTAACGACTACAAAAATAAGAATCCTACCCCCACCTCTCTACCCCTTCCTCCCCATCTGATGAATTTATGATGGTTGAATAGACGAACGGATAATGGCCGTCGCTTCTCTTCTGTCGCCCATGGTCATCGTAGAGTTATAAGCACTGATTGTGAGGTGAACTCGTAGGGAAAAAAAATCTGCAAACCGTTTGTTTTGTTCTGTCTTTCGTTTAATTAAATGTGTTTTCTTCTACATCATCACCTTCGGCCTTTCCGTTCTCAATTTAATGCAAACAACGAAACGCGGACGTAGATACAAAACTGAACGACACATTAAATCTAACATATTGATCGCCAGACAGATACATTTACACCAGTCACGAGCAGACTGAGGCCCTCAGGGCTATCTGAACGTCACGCCCAATTACACACGGACAATAACAATTATAAACATCCTGTTAAATTTCGTTTCGTTTTTTTCTTCTTCCATTTTAATCTTGAAATAGATTAGAAATCATGTTTACTATTTTTTCGCAAATCTTACTTTCAATTTAAAAATGAGGAATCATTATTTAATTATCAGACTGTTAAATGACCTAAACACCTCGAAATGTAAGGGAGATAACTCCTATTTTTACTTGAAGGTTAAAATAAGAGTTATCTCTTTTACGTGAGATTTTTTTCAATCTTTATACTAATCAAATTCTGTGACCAAATTTCGCGTGTTTCTGTGATTCTCTGTGTTTCTCGTGGATACGAGACTTGTGCATCATAATTTTCTAGTTTAAAAATTGATACTAAAATGATATTAATGTACCAAGGGCAACGCCTACTATGTACAACTAGTCTCTAATATCATAATACGCGTTGTGTCGTTGTTTTATAAATGGCTATTCTATGTTCTGTAACACCTGGGCAGGTAATTCAAAAGGCGTTTGATAAAGTAGATTATATGTTTATGTGTGTTCAACATGCAATGACAAAATCTGATTTTTCAAGTTACTTTTAATTACAAAGTTGTTTATGTTAGAAAGCAATAAGAAAATTATGCACTCATTTTTACAACAGGGGCACATTCGTACAAATATAACTTAGTGGATGCTATAGTTTCGCTTTACACATTTAATGTAGTATATAAATTATGGAGAGCTTTGAGATTTAAAATAAAAATGAGAATCGTTATTCATATCTTTTATGTATACTATTTCGAGAAAAATCTCTTCTTCAAGAGTAGAATTAAGAACTCAGTTACATTTTTTTCTTTGTAGGAATGGTGGTAAAGTGTCTATCTTCATTTATTTGTCTTCTTAATAAGGGCAAAGTTAGACATAAAGTCGGTTTAAATATGTGGTAAATCTGATCTCTCAAATAGGAACACGGAATGTGTTGGGGATCTGGATAAAGGTGTTGATCCAGGACATTTTCATATATTTCTTATTTTATTGAAATTGAGCATAAATCTTTCTCTTTATTAGAAACGGAAAATTGAGTTTTAGACCAAATAACATTGATTCTAAATAAGTGAGTAGAAAAATACATTGCTATCATCTATCATATAAATAGCAGTTATATGTTTGCGTGTGTTCACCTAAAGTCGGAAACTACACAAGACACACCCACAAAGCTGGTATATACCTTTTAAACATTGCCTAAGACAGTACATGGACACATTTATTTTTTAATATTCATTTTTGTTGGGTTGACAGTAACAAAATTAGTCAGCAACCGATATTTAGAACGATTTTTCCATGTTATAGGGAGCGGGAGAAAGGTGGCGGAGGGAGAAGGGGGATGGATAGAGAGATTGAAGGGGTGTAGAGAGAGAGAGACAGAAGTTTACAAGGAAAGATGTTACACCCACTTTTTAAATCTTCTATGTTGTTGCACATGCCCCCCCCCCCGGGCAATTCAATTAACCGTGCTAGTCTATAAATATAAGAAAACTTATCTGAATATAACCATCTTTCACTGGAAACACCTGAAACGGATTCTACCAGCTTTTATATTGTTCTTCAATGCCAATACTTTTCATATACAAATGTTTATATGTGCATTGATATTAGCGTAACAACAACAGTGGTTATGATATTTAAACGACATAAAGATGTACATGTGTAATAAACTAAACGTGTCTGGCGTGTTATTTAGGTGTATACAATTAAAACACTCCCTGGTGTTTTCAGCCTAAATTTAGTACTAAAATATCGCTACTAACCAATAAGCTGCAAACAGGTATTCTTCGCCATCTTACTACCTCACATACTCTCTCTCACCTTAACAGTATCTCCTTTTTCATTATCTCTTCTTTTTTAGACATCTTATATTCAACATATCAGCTTTATGTATATCGATTGACTCTGTTAAGATAACATTCTATTCTTTACAAAGTTCCTTCAATGAAACGAAATATACATTGAACCCAGAATGTGCTTTTGTTTATTGCTTTTCGGTTCTAATAAGTATGTCACTTTGCTTATATGCTTTCTTCATTTTTCTTATAAATTATGTCGGATATTTTAACTCTAAACAAAATTGTATATATATATATATATATATATATATATATATATATATATAATGTATATGCGGTTTATCAAATGTTCTGTTATTTATCATACAGATTGTCGGAGTGTAACCGTTTATTCATAAATACATACATATATATATATATATATATATATATATATATATGTATATATATATAAATATATATATATAAATATACATATATATATATACATATATATATATACATATATATATATGTACATATATATATATATATGTACATATATATATGTACATATATATATATATATATATATATATATATATATATGTACATATATATATATATATATATATATATATATATGCGTATGTGTGTGTGCGGGTACGTTTGTTTGGCGCGTTATTTGTATTTACATATGTGTATTTCTTTGAATTATGGTCCAAATTCGATATAAGTGACATAAATAGGGCTATTATTTTGATACTCTTTATTCTTCGTGTTTTTCCTCTTGTTTGCTTTTAGCTTTGGTTGGTTGTGGTCGCCAATTTCCTTAGTAAATAATTCCTCAGCCACACGCTTCCCTGAACCTACCCTCTCTTAATATAAAAGACCATTCCAATAATCCTACGAATAAAAAACGCGATAGTTCCCCCCACAACACACATCCACACACACACATATATATATATATATATATATATATATATATATATATATATATATATATAGTCTGAGGTTTGTTGTAAGCGTTCATGCTGATGACCTCCAGAATTCCCACTCGGCCGAATGGAGTCGATCTTTATTATTCGTCCGCCATGATTCTGTCTTATAAATCATTCATAATCCTGCTGGTAGCCTCGTTTTGAATCGCGAAGCTGTTACTTTGCGATGCGTATAATCAGTTCGCCTTTTTATAAAGAGGTGCGACTCTGCATTATACACCAGCCAGAAACCCAACAAAGAAGAATAAAACAGGCGAACAGAGGAAATAAAAACCGTAAAAACACACAAAAGAACAACACCAGAACGCCCCACAATATCGTCTGATATTTGCATTATGTACGTCTGTCGTTTGTTTTTGTTGTTTTTTTTTTGTTGTATTTTCTGTTTTTATCACGATAAACGGTAATACTATCATGAGATCAGTTTCAATAAATATTTCGTACATTGCAAATAATTTTGTTCGCAATAATGTGGAAATAATTAATATCAACAAAACATAAAAAGATATGATTTTTGCTTTTTGTCTGTCTGGTATTCTAAGCGACAAAAAGCCAGGATTCGCTCTTTTCTGTTTGATCTTATGGGATAATCATGTTTTGTATTTTGTGTATCTATGGACAAATTTGGCGTCTTTTGGGCTCAGCTGTGCATTAATTGTAATTAATTACTGTCTGTGCCGAATCGTATTACTGATGCTTATAAATTGTAAACGTTGTATTATTTGACTCTAAAACAGGTAGAAAGATAATATTTTTAAAAGACGGCACGCTTCTTACACAATATCAAGAACAAAACGAATACCCGGGCCACGACGGTTATAAACAATATGTATAACATTTTAGGCTACACATGTTCATACTTATTTATATATAAGAGATACATGTATACTCTCTCCATCCCGTAAATTACGAAACATAATTAATGTTTAAAAGCTAAAGTAACTAAACCTAATCTATTTAGCAGGAAATCGTATTTTGCTTATTTTAATTTATAGGAGCAGGCTAGGGTGCGATTTCAGGGCACAATGGTCAAGTTTTCTAAACGATAAAAATGATAATGTGCGCATGTTACTCATCGTTTTATCCTGGTATATGCCATGATTCATGAGAATAAGTTCATTAGATTAGCAGTTTACTCCGCACACTTATATATTATTGACGCCCATGCGCTCGTGCACCGATACAGTTTACATTTTATTACATAATATAACTTAATATTTTCTGTAAAGCAATTAAGTTGTCTATTAATTTTTGTAAAATTTATAAATAGTAATAATGTGCCCACGTTACTCATCGTGTTACCTAGGATATGTTACCTAAGATATAGATTTCATAATAGTCAGAAGACGATTATTTAACAGTGAATGCTATGTATATAAATGTATATTGATATGAATAGATGTACAACGTTACTTTATATATATATATATATATATATATATATATATATATATATATGTATATATATATATATATATATATATATATATATATATATGTATATATATATATATATATATATATATATATATATAGGATCAAATATAAACCAAAGTGAAAACTTTTAGTAGATGGAACCTATTGTGAAGAGGATTAGCTCAATATACGAGATAGAGCAATTGTAGAGATAGAAGAAAAATGAGTGATAAATATGCGACGATTGTCCAAATTTATTTCAAATTTCAATTGTTCAATGCAAGGTGTATTCATTAATAAACTAGTGTGTATTATTCTTTCCTTAAGCCAAGGCTTTTCAAAGATCGAAATCTTATCATCAGAGAAGAAATACAGATGGATAAGTTGGCTTTCGAAAAAAACAAAGTTTAAATATTTGAACAATATGAAAAATATTTAAACTTTGTTTTTTTCGAAAGCCAACTTATCTATCTGTATTTCTCCTCTGATGATAAGATTTCGATCTTTGAAAAGCCTTTGCTTAAGGAAAGAATAATAAACACTAGTTTATTACTGAATACACCTTGCATTGAACAATTGAAATTTGAAATAAATTTGGACAATCGTCGCATATTTATGACTATTTTTTCTTCTCTCTCTCTCTCTCTCTCTCTCTCTCTCTCTATATATATATATATATATATATATATATATATATATATATATATATATATATATATATATATATATTATAGTTGTATTCCAATGACCATAGGAACAATCAATCCATAACCATGACTTTCATATGTTCTTTCAATTTCTTTATCTTAATCTATAGTCGGACAACCACAACCATAACTTCCATCTGTTCTTTTAATTTCTTTATCTTAAACTATCGTCGAACAACCACAACCATAACTTTAATCTGTTCTTTCAATTTCTTTATATTCATCTATTGTCAAAAGACTACAACCATAACTTGTATCTTTTCTTTCAATTTCTTTATCTTCATCTATTGTAAAACAACCACAACCATAACTTTCATCTGTTTTTTCAATTTCTTTATCTTCATCTATTGTCAAACAACCACAACCACAACTTTCATCTGTTCTTTTAATTTCTTTATTTTCATATATCGTCGAACAACCACAACCATAACTTTTATCTCTTCTTTTAATTTCTTTATCTTCACTTATCGTCGAACAACCACAACCATAACTTTCATCTGTTCTTTTATCGTCAAACAACCACAACCTTAACTTTTTTATCATTATCTATCGTCGAACAACTACAACTATAACGTTTATCTGTTCTTTCAATTTCTTTATCTTCATCTATCGTCGAACAACCACAATTATAACGTTTATCTTTGCTTTCAATTTCTTCATCTTTATCTATCGTCGAACAACCATAACCATGACTTTCATCTGTTCTTTCAATTTCTTTATCTTCATCTACCGTCGAACAACTACAACCATGACTTTCATCTGTTCTTTCAATTTCTTTTCCCTCACCTATCGTCAAACAACCACAACCATAACTTTCATCTGTTCTTTCAATTTCTTTATCTTCATCTATCGCCGAACAATCACAATTATATCTTTCATCTGTTCTTTCAATTTCTTTATCTTCATCTATCGTCGAACAATTGCAACCATAACTCTCATTTGTTTTTTCAATTTATTTATCTCTATCTATCGTCGAACAATTACAATTATATCTTTAATCTGTTCTTTCAATTTCTTTATCTTCATATATCGTCGAACAACCTCAACCATAACTTTTATCTCTTCTTTTAATTTCTTTATCTTCACTTATCGTCGAACAACCACAACCATAACTTTCATCTGTTCTTTTATTTTTCTTATCTTCATCTATCGTCAAACAACCACAACCTTAACTTTTATTTGTGCTTTTAATTTTTTTATCTTCATCTATCGTCGAACAACCACAACCATAAATTTCATCTGTTCTTTCAATTTATTTATCTTCATCTATCGTCGAACAACCACAACTATAACGTTTATCTGTTCTTTCAATTTCTTCATCTTTATCTATCGTCGAACAACCATAACCATGACTTTCATCTGTTCTTTCAATTTCTTTATCTTTATCTACCGTCGAACAACTACAACCATGACTTTCATCTGTTCTTTCAATTTCTTTTCCCTCACCTATCGTCAAACAACCACAAACATAACTTTTATCTGTTTTTTCAATTTCTTTATCTTCATCTATCGTCGAACAATCACAATTATATCTTTCATCTGTTCTTTCAATTTCATTATCTTCATCTATCGTCGAACAATTACAACCATACCTCTCATCTGTTCTTTCAATCTATTTATCTCTATCTATCGTCGAACAATCACAATTATATCTTTCATCTGTTCTTTCAATTTCTTTATCTTCATCTATCGTCGAACAATTGCAACCATAACTCTCATCTGTTCTTTAAATTTATTTATCTCTATCTATCGTCGAACAATTACAATTATATCTTTTATCTGTTCTTTCAATTTCTGTATCTTCACCTATCGTCGAACAATTGCAACCATAACTCTCATCTGTTTTTTCAATTTATTTATCTCTATCTATCGTCGAACAATTACAATTATATTTTTCATCTGTTCTTTCAATTTCTTTATCTTCATCTATCGTCGAACAATTACAACCATAACTCTCATCTGTTCTTTCAATTTATTTATCTCTATCTATCGTCGACCAATTACAATTATATTTTTCATCTGTTCTTTCAATTTCTTTATCTTCATCTATCGTCGAACAATTACAACCATAACTCTCATCTGTTCTTTCAATTTATTTATCTCTATCTATCGTCGAACAATTACAATTATATCTTTCATCTGTTCTTTCAATTTCTTTATCTTCATCTATCGTCGAACAATTACAACCATAACTCTCATCTGTTCTTTCAATTTATTTATCTCTATCCATCGTCGAACAATTACAATTATATCTTTCATCTGTGCTTACAATTTATTTATATCTATCTATTGTCGAACAACCACAATCATAACTTTCATCTGTTCTTACAATTTCTTCATTTTCCTATATCGCCGAACACCTGTAATCCAACTTTTTATTAACAAACAACGCTTTTTTATATAATTATATTTTATTCTTTTATGTTTATGCATTTCCAAATTCAAAATTGTTTCTGCATCTTACACGCGTTTCCAAGCAAAATCAGGAGACATACATAGTATCCATCTTAACCTCGTCAATCATCAGAGAAATTGTTCATTCAATAGTAAGTTTTCCCCGTTTATTTTATTTTTAAATTTAACTCATGGAATACAGATAGAGCGTTAGTGCCAGTATTAAATTATATTTTAATGATGTTGGGTTGCAGTTTTTTAATGTATAGGGATTCGAGGATTTTAAGTATGCGTGTGCAATTATTTTTATAGATGAACTTAGTGTTAGTTTTTAGTATTTTCTTTATTTCAGATGATCGTATAGTTTTTTTCTTTGAGATGATATTTTGGTTATTCGGACAACATTTCTCATATTGAGTGTTATCATCATAACGTTTCGGCCGTTGTAACCTCCGGCCTTCTTCAGTTTTTCAGGTGTATCCCTTCGAAGTAGCGCATATGTTGGGTAATAATGTTTATATATATATATACAGTGGTATGTAGTAATAAAAGTACTGATATATAGTGATAAGTAGTAAGACTACATATAGAAAAACAAGAATAGGTTTAAGGCTCCTAAAATGTATACTAGAACTCTCCGCAAGGCCCCTAGGCGCAGCGGATATAGTACTAAGTTAAATTTAGTTCTAAGTGATACTCATCTGAAAGTTGAAAAATAGTGAATTACTAAAGACTTCTTCCGGTCATGGCTGACGGAACAAGAGCACGCTACCCCCCGTCGATTAAATAAAGGGTTATATTCGAAATTTCGTCCAGATTCCCGAGTTCGACAAAAATATTCCCGAGTTCGAAGAGATACACCTGAAGAAGGCCGGAGGTTACAACGGCCGAACCGTTGTGATGATAACACTCAAGATGAGTAATGTAATATAAATAACCAAAATTATACAAATATATACATGTATACATATATAAATAATAATTAAATATTTATTATTAAATTATTATATATTTATATATAATTATTTAATAATAAATATTTTTCATTATTATTTATATACGTTTCATCCTTGCAAAATAATCAGTGTAGAGATAAATGTTCAAGCAAGTCGCACGATTTGAACCCCTAAACACAAGAGTCACCTTTAACTCAATTCCGAGTGCCGTGACCAATAAATAAATAAATCATATTTAAGTGTGAAGCGGACGGACAACTATAGCAAGCCGTCAAGACAGTGTCCAACAGAAAGGTACTTGCATTGATAGCTTAGATTAGA
This sequence comes from Sepiola atlantica, assembly GCA_963556195.1. Taxonomy (NCBI): domain Eukaryota; kingdom Metazoa; phylum Mollusca; class Cephalopoda; order Sepiida; family Sepiolidae; genus Sepiola; species Sepiola atlantica. Next base: position 86,580,820 of record OY744519.1, on the reverse strand, counting down.
CAGTTTATACTCATTCAAGAGCAGATCCCAAAGTTGGCTACAAATAATTATTAAATTATGAATATTTAATTATTATTTACATACGTATACGTTTTATCTTTGCCGAACCATCAGTGTAGACAAACCAGTCGCACGATTCGAATCCTATATACAAAAGCAATAGTAGTAAGCAAAAACAACAACGAACGCTGTAATCACCGATAAAAAAAGATTACCTTAAAATACATTAAATATTTAGGTCATAAAAATCGTACATATTTCTAGACAGGGCGTCTTGGTCTAATGGTAAGACGCTGAACTATAGATATCAATATCGAAGGTTCGATCTTTGTCTAAAGTTAGTCATGCTGATGACGGCTGTGAGCTAGAAACACGTGCCCATGGATTACTTTTATGTACGTATAAAATTAATAAAAAATATATATTAACAAAAAATACCTCTTATAAAGTTAAGGGCGACCAAGAATAATGCAATTTTCTGCATCTTAATCACTTAGGAAGTGAAACAATCGAAATAGTTATAAGCAATATAAAACAACGAACGCTTCAATCAATAATAAAATATTACATGAAAATACAATATATATATATATATATATATATATATATATATATATATATATATATATATTTACGTATGCTTTTGCATATTTCTCTCTCTCTCTCTCTCTCTCTGTTTCTTTCTCTCTCTCTCTCTCTCTTTGCTTAAATCAGGCCAAGTGGAAGTCATTATATTTGTACATCACTCAACCGCGTCCCTTATTAAAAAAAACGAGCCCATCAAAAATTGAACGATTTTCAAGTTAAGTGAAAATCTTCCATCAATTCTTTTCAATTAGTGGTCATATGCAATTTTATGTTTCTGTGCGAGTTTAAAGGAGCTTTTGTTTGGTTTGGCCTTGTTTTTTATATTTTATATTATTGTATCTTTTTATTTGGAAAGTCGGGAAGAATAACAGCAACGAAAATAATATGAAATTCTGTTTAACTTGTTTTGCTACTTTAAATGCACTGAAAAAAAAACTCATCCTTTTAAAAAATCAGTAAAAAAACCCGTAATTATTATTTGGTTGTTAGTATTAGAACTTAAACCGGTAGTACAATTGAAGCAGTTCCCTCCCTTGGTGATGACCCAAATAAAGATGGAGATTAGTATTCAGATATTTAAGAATAAACAACTTTTTATTTAATATTAGGATCAGTTTTGAGCAGACATGATTAATGATAACTGTATCAAAAAGAAGAAAATTAAAAGTCAGCAGTCGAAACAACATCCTACAGAAATAGATCAACTCCAAATGGGGAAGGCGGACAGCATGCACATTCATATGTAATAACTTTTTCTTGTGATATCTTCTGTGCAGTACACGTGTTTTGATTGGGAGAGATAGGCCAAAACCAAGAAATTAGACTCAGCGTTGAACAACACCAGACACTTGATAACTGGTTACCTGAAGCCTAACCTGAACAACCTGCATCTCTTCGCCGGAATTGCCCCTGCATATGTGAGACGGAAAGTTTCAAGTTGTGTATAGATCACAAAGGATACAAGTGATGAACACCATTTTCTTTCATCAACATGGTTGAACGGCCTAATGAATGAAAAAGATAAGCTTCCCCAGCAAGGTCCAGCCCCTAATAACATCTCAGGAAGAGCTCAAACTACAGCTGTGGAATAGTAGTATAGGGGATCTCTCTTCTGAAGCCCTCGTTCTGGCTCAGAAACACTGTTTTTTTTTATAGAAGGCATTCAGCAGCCCGCGAACAAGAATGGGGCAATCAGAAGCTCCTGGGGCCAGATGGGGCTGCATAACTAACTGAACAATCTGCAAATGTTGTGAAGGGGACCATATGATGACCCACTGAAATCTCTGCTCTCTACTGCTAAAACATTTAACGAGCCATAATTTTAGCTTAAAACATAATAACTACTTATAATATGAAATAAATATATAATGGTAACATATTCTACGCAACACATATTAAATTAAAGTAAACCTTAAAAAGTAATGTTAGTGATTGGATAATCTCTCTTCATAATAATATTACATAAAAAAGATACACATCAGATGAATGATAGCGATCTATGTCTAAAATGATATTAGCTATTGACATTGGGAGTAATATATTTGTATCTTTCAGTTTCGTTTTCAATTTAACTTTATTAGAAAATGAACCCTAGCGTACAGGTTTTGAATAGTTCCACTATAATCTAGTGTAAAATGAAGGCTTCGCTACCAATTAGGAAGACATTGCAATTATATTGTGACAATTGGGCCCCGGAAAATATTCCCTATTTACTTGAGTTCCCACGATGAGCAAAGTTAAACACCAAGTCGTTTGTTTTTTATGTGGAGGATATCCAGCACTCCAAAAAAGGGACACTCTGGATTGGACAAAAATATACAAATTCCTGAGTCAAAAAAGGTTTATCTTCCTCTGACCGAGAAATACTGAATTCTCAAGCGGTTCCCAGTCCCATGGAAAATGATTTTGTCGACGTTAGCGTTTATAGTTTTTTCAAGAGGGGGGAGAAAGGTGTCGCTGTCCTCCCACATACAGTTTTTGGTATTCTCAAATGGTTGCCCATCTGATACAGCACATGCCAAACATCGATTAACTTCGGTGATTGTTTTTAATGGAAATCGCTCTAGACAAGGCATGAAGCCACTTCATGTAAGAAGCTAAAACATACTACTTAAAGGTCAAAAACTAGCCAACGATAAGTGCTAGATGGATAGATTCCGACCCAGAAAACAGCAATTATTTCCCCTTTGTCAGAAACATCGCACATGGAATGTCAGGACTAAAGTACAAAATAAGGGAAGCGAGAGTTATAAGGCTGCTGAAAGTAAACCCAAGGTACTTTCTACTCCCTTAAACTAGAACCGGTGTGTCAACGTGATTATATCGTATTTTTTTAAACGTTGCGTATTAGGTGGGTAAGAGATTATAGTCTAAGGTTTCTCGTTCAATATGTTGACCATCATGCTATCACTACGAGATGGCCAAATGTTGGCGTTGGCGTGAAATATTAGGCGGGAATTGAGATTTCAAAAAGTTACGTTTGATATAAATCACAGTTTAATAATAAAAAATGTCTTCATCATGGAATTTTTCTCTTCATCTTTGTTCTTTTGTTTAAACCGTCAAATCTTGATGTGCCTACAGAAAGACGAGATTATAAAAATAAACAAATGCATTAAGTTCTATTGTGGTCTGTTTCTTTTTCCATTGTTGGTTGACGATGAAAAGGTGTTTTATGATTGGATATTGCTTCCATTTTGTTTTGATCGCAAACAAAACTCAAACGCATTAAAATGTTAATACATTAAAGGCAATCGTTATTAGAGGAAGTATTGAAATTTTGCAGTCGTTTCGAATTTCATTTTCTTTAATCATAATTTAACACACGTACACACAACAAACACATAAACGCACGCATACGCACATACACATGCATCGATATCAATGAAATTGAATGCTTATCAAGTCTGGAAAGTCACTCAAGGATAAGGGGCAATGAGATTGACAGTTAGCAATGAACAACACCATGAGAGGATTAAAAACGATAAGTTTAATGGTTAGTATTTGATTAGTTAATAGGCGCCTCGACAAGAATTTGTTAATATTAGACTTAAAAACAACCATGTTGTTCTCAGCAGCGAAGTAGTCCCGAGATAATGTATTCCATAGATAAGTTGTTGGAAAAAAACGTTGTTCATGGAAGTTCCGTTTCGTTTAAGTACAGTTGTTAACGCTAGACGAGTTTTTGCTTTTAATGTTTTACAGGGGTGGAACAAGACTGGAACTTAGTCGAGCACCTACGACAAGAATAACAATAGAGTAAAGAATGGCATCCAACGTCTCTTCTATGAGAAAAGCTCTGTAGATTCTGAAGTAGATTCTGTACTATGTCAAAACAGAAGAAAGTGCTCCAAGATCATCTCCCCAGATGTCGCAACACTACTCCATCTTAAAGTGCATCTCGCGCTTGTGCAGGTAGAGGATGTGCTACAGGAGTGGGTGCGTTTTGGAGCGATTCGTCAGTCTATTCGGAAAACTACTTCGAAAGAAAAGTTTCCTACTGCAGTAAATATGAGACTAGAATTAGAACAACGATTGGAACTATTTTTAGCAATTCACCCCAAACAAGGCAAGTTGCCACTATAGACGTAAAGGGGCTACTGGGAATAAGGGTAGAGGTTAAGGCGGTCATCCATAATTTGGGAGTTGTGCAGCAAGATGCTTGTTCACATGTGTTTTTAATTTCTGCATGTCGGTACAGTCGGGGAAACAGGGAGCAGGGGCTTACAAAAGCCGGAAGCTCGTAAAAAAATCGATTTGAGTAGAAGGCTCTCCGGCATCTGGGGACCTCCACAGTGAATGGATGAGATTTAGCTGATTGTCGGGTTGGTCGAGTGTATTTACGTCGAGAGAGAGACTAGTGGATGATGCATCAGTCCAGATGTGATAACAATCCTTAATGCATGGGCGGATGGTGGCTTTGTAGAGATATAGGATACTGTCTGGTGTAAGAAGTTTTCTAGAACGATAGAGGGGTCCCACTTTATTTACAGCAGCCTTGGCAATGCCGTCTATGTATTTGTTCCAATTAATGTTACATGTGAGGAGTTTGAATGTTGGACTTTCAGGTAGAGTAGTATTCGCCATGGCAATCGGTAGTTAAAGAGGTTTCTTGTAGTTGTTGATAGAAAGTAGCTTTGTCTTAACAGTATTAAATGTTACCATCCATTTATGACCCAATTTCACTACAGACTGGAGGTCACTTTCTAAGGATTCAGACATTGCCTCAGATATGTACGCGTCCGTTTTACTTATATAACAGGAGTATAGAGTGCTGTCGTCAGCAAATATGTCCATCTCAGACACAACGTCAGCAAGGAAGTCGTTTATAAAAATCGGGATCGATCTCTGGGGGCACCTGCATGTATCTCATGTTTGGATGAACGGCCATCGAGGACAACATAGATCTTTCTTTTGGATAGGAAATAACATAATTATATTTCATATTCGTCCAGTAATACCATATGAATTAATTTTCATGAGAAGACCTTTATGCCAGACCTTGCCAAATGCTTTGGATATATCAAGCGCTACTGCCCTAGATTCACCTGCCTTGTCCAGTGTATGGTATATACGTTCAGAGATGACCGTTAAGATATCCGCAGTAGATCGTGCCTGTCTAAATCCATACTAATGGTCAAAAAGAAGTTTAGCATTAACGAGGTGATGATAAAATAGTACAAATCAATATTGATCTTTTTTTTAAAATAGGTATTGAGTTTCGTAATTTAATAATTTTATGGCTGATATGCCGTTTATAAAATACATCAGAACAACCTTTATTTGGTTTCATAAACATGTCTCTCTATCTCTCTATCTTTCTCATTATCTCTCTACTTTCCTCATTATCTCTTTATCTCGTGTGGCTTCGTCTCCTTTTCCCACCTTTGAAATATTTGCTTCACCATCACTTCCTTAGTTCTTGCATCTTTCTATCGTTTTCTGTCTCGTTCTACCTCTAACTCCCGCTTATTTTTCTTTATTTCTTTCTCTTAACCTCTACCTTTCTTTCTTATCAATATTCATTACTTAATATGTCTTTATCAAATATGGTGCGCTGCTGTTACCTTACAACTCATCTTTAATATGTTGACTTACTAATACAGAAAACTACACATATTGAACACAATATTAACTGCTATCTTTATTCGGAGATTAGTAATGTCTTACCAATCTCTATATATTGAGTCATTGTACTATGCAATAATACATTATTTCTTAATTGTACTATCGTGTTGGTGGTTCTTTCACTCGACTATCAACCTTGTATGTTTTTACCACTTTAAAGGATACCACAATCATCGATATTGTATTGTTTTAATTTTTTTATACACATACCGTGAAACTCAATTTTATTCTTTAATATTATATTCGATATATTTGCTGAGCAATCCATAAATATAAGTTGATCCTCAACAAAATAACGTGGCATATCTCTGGTATTTAAATTGGAGCATCATCTTGCTGAAGTATCCATTCTTCCTTACATCAACTTTTATTTTATTTTAAAAGGTGACTACCGACACAGATTGATATAGGCTTCAACATCCATTCGTTCTTAAACAATTTGTTAATCATTCATTTTTTGTCTTTTGCTGAAAGATACTAGTAGATTTCCCACCCTGCTTTCTTTGCTTGAAAACATTTCTGAGTTCCTATTTTCTTGCCTTCCCATGAAGGCAGAGAAAGAACAAAAGTCGGTTTATAATTTTGGTAAAATCCAGCTCCCCAATAAGGAGCGCTGTTTATTAGGAAAAACATAAAAACTGACTCAGTTAAGAATAATTTCTCCTCCAATGATCGAGGACAAAAAATATAAAGTACAGTATGAGGCCAGATACTACACTTTGCTCCTAAGTACAAGGCCAATGAAAAGCTGATATTTACTTCATTCCCACGATATAAAGATATGGCACAATGCTGGAAGGTAGGGAAGATCAAGCCAGCGCCTCTACAGAACGTGAACTGACCTTTAAAAATTACCTAGGCAACCACGTCGACGTTTCCACGTTTTCTACGGCAGTAAGTAATAAACTTATTCCACTCCAAAGAAGTGAAGCAAAGCCTGGGAGGGTAGACCTCCTAGAATTACCCAGGACTAATACCTTCGCCCGACAGAAAAAGGCCATCGAAATGGTCCAGTTCGCATCGGACTGATTGTTGAGACCGGATCCTCGATCAATATGTCGCGGTCAGAAGTCTCTCTGCAACTGAAGCTGCGGAGGGACCGTCAAGGAAAAGCTTCATTAATATTGGAAGCAATGTAAGATTTATTTTAATCAGAGAACAGCTCAGTTCTATTACTCTACCCAGGTTTGATTTTTTTTGGTAAATTATCAATTATATATATATATATATATATATATATATATATATATATATATATATATATATACATTGTTTGTATTTAGGCAGAATTTTCTTATTCATGCAAACATTTTAAAAAAATAACAGAATTGATCTGTTTAATTATACCTTTTTTATTTTCTCAATTTTTCTAATGGTCTTTTTTGTATTAAAATCAAAAAAGATTTTTGACCACGAGCTTACAGAACCCCAAAAGGAATTACTAAATCTTCGACATTTTCGGTCAACGTTCGGACAGGTTTTTGGAGCGCCAAAGAGTTAACGAAACTATTAACCAATCAGGTTGCAGCAGGAATCAAACAATCCGATTGCAACAAGCAGACGATAACTTATGAAAAATTGAATTTCTACGATTTGCAGTGCATTAACAAAATGAATTTCTACGATCTGTGTCAGCGCGTTGAATTTTCCGAATGACCCATTGAGTTATGTCATCAATTGTCACTTTTAGCGAAAGACTAACTTAAAACCTAAATCCTTACCCTAAAGCTTATCCCAGTAAATGTTAAAAAAAAGATTGAAAATAAATGAATAAAAAGATTGAAAATAAATGAAAAAAAAAGATTGAAAATAAATGAAAAAAAAGATTGAAAATAAATGTAAAAAAAAGATTGAAAATAAATGAAAAAAAAGATGGAATATAAATGAAAAAAAAAGATTGAAAATAAATGAAAAAAAAGATTGAAAATAAATGTTAAAAAAAAGATTGAAAATAAATGAAAACAAAAAAGAATCGGTTAAAACAGTTGTTTCGTTGTTTGTTATATTACAATAACATCATTTTTACACTTTTCGTTGCACAAAAAAACATTTAATTTAAAAACATTTGATTAACAATGGTTCCTTTAACAAAAATACTTTATTAATGACAGTTGTTTAGCTATGTTTGTACGCTCTTTATTTTATATATGTATTTTACTTTTATTTTCTGCGTCTAACTTTTTTTTATTTGCAACTTCAATGTATCGTCTGGCAATCTTCGCATCGTCAACTCTCGGGCGCTTCCGATACCTGCCCGAACGTTGACGATGCGAGGTCACGGAAACACGGGGCGTTCTCTATGAGAGTACCAGATTTTCTAGCCGTTTGACTGGTGAGACTTCAAGTAGAAAAGACGTGTCTGTGTGCTGTTATCAATGACTGGTTGTAGCGAGACGATTTATCAATATATCTATCTATCTGTTTAGCTTTCTTTCTATAACGCGTACGCAAGTTGCCTGTCACTCTGATCTTTACTGTGGCTGTCTTTCTTTTTAAATTAATGCTTTTTGTAAACATCAGCGTCTGAGTGGGGTTAGAACGTAGGTTAAAGATGATTACACAGGTGTATAATGGTTTATAAACCTATCGGTAAGTGAAAATGTAACATTTATACGCAATTATGATTGATGCAATGTTTACAAATAATAAGGTATTTCTTTCCTTTCTTGCAGATACATATGAATCATTACCTGGTCGACTAAAAAGAACATATGTAAGTACCGCAGTTTCTTCTAACATAACCTTCCCTTGGGCTCACAGTATATACACTTTCTATAGGGCGGCCTTATCTACAATGGTGATCTTTCTTTTTAAAGAAAATAAAGCAAATAAATTGAGAGCCAAAAAAGCACTTTGAATCCTAGTCTCACACCTGTTGTGTCTTCTGTGTAAATGATGGAATACATTAGAGCAAGTGCAGATTATCAACTAATAGGTGATATATATATATATATATATATATATATATATATATATATATATACACCACCGTGTATTGAAACAAAGGTTTCGTGCCAAATTCCCTACAGATTCTCGCGTTCAGCATAAAGATTCCCGAGTTCTACAAGACGCACCTGAAGAAGGTCTAAAGTTACATCGGCGGACACGTTGTGCAGATAACATCACAATATGAGAACAGTAGTCTTTTTAATATACATAATAAAAATTTTGTAAACATCTTCCGTTTTTTCTTTCACAAATTGATGTGGCGTGACATATCAGGTTTTATTCTGAAGAGTAGTCGCAGGCATGACGCGACAATATTTACAAATATGTTATTTACAAATATGCTTTTTTCATTTAAAATATGGAATATTAAAGACAAAGATTCATCCACATTTATTTTCATTTGAAAGGATTAACATCATCGTTATTTATGTTAAAAATTGTTACAATTTAATATTGAATACTTAAGTATGACATACGTTTATATATGTTTATACACTACACTACCTCCTCAAACAAGGATGTAATGCCTGTGAAGATGGTTTAATGATAAGAAAACGGATACTACACTACCTTCAAATGGGAAAATAACATCTGGGGAATTGGTTTTAAGAGAACAGATTCCACACTACTCATTAAATAAACATCTAAGTATAAACGAGAGATCATTACGCTCCCCAAATTCCTAATCTTGTAAACGTTCCATATATATATATATATATATATATATATATATATATATATAATGTTACCTTACCCCGGCTATTAAAAGTGTTGGTCAATGAACAAGTTACAGGGTAGAATCTGGTCGATTACTGATAAGTAGCGATGTTTTATCTATCTATCTTCATTCTTCTTTTTCTTTGTAATTTTCTCATGATGATATCTTAAATGTTGATTTGAGGGGGGGGGGATATTTTTCTTTTTGCTTATTTCGTAACCGAAGTAAAAAAAAGTATATATATTGTTAGACAACTACAAGAAACCTCTTCAACCACCGATTGGCATGGCAAATAACACCTTACGTGAGAGTCCAACGTTCAAACTCTTCCGTCTAACATTAACACATAACATGAATCGGTAATAATACATAGAAGACAATGCCAAGGCTGTGCAAACAAAGTAAACCCCCTCCATCGAGCTAGAAAAATTCTCACACCTGACAGTACCCTACATAACTACTATGCATGGAGTATTGTTGTCACATTTGGGATGGTGCACCATCCACTAGTCTCTCCCTTGTAGACAAGGTCCAAAAAATAGTCGTTCATCTAATAAGTCCCTCACTTTTAACCAAGATCTAGTCCCTGTTCCATCGCCGAAATTTGCATCCTTGTACTTGTTTTTACAAGTACTTCAATTGAATGTGCTCCGATGAACTTGCTGCTCTGGTTCTCCCTCGACGTAAATACACTCGACCAACCCGACAATCAGCTAAATTCCATCCATTCACTGTGGAGGTCTCCAGATACCGGAGAACCTTCTACTCAAATAGCTTATTTCCTCGAGCTGCTGACCTTTTGAATCACCTGTTCGCTGTTTCTCCTACTGTACCGACATGCAGAAATTTAAAAACTAATGTGAACAAGTATCTCTCTGCGCTGCTCTCAATTTAGGATGACCGCTAAAAGCTACACTGTTGTTCTCAGTAGCCCCTTACGTCTACAGTGGATACTTGCCTTGTTTGCGGTGGACTAACTTAAAATAAAATGAATTGAGAATTCAAGGATACTACATTAGTTTGAAATAGTATATTAAGCTTAATTTAGAATTGGCATATTGTAATAGTACACTTTCGGATTCAGACTAACAGATACAAAATCTCCATTATTTATAAGATAATAAATTAAATATGTTTAATACGTTTACATTTAGATATAAATTCTTTTTTTTTTGTTTATTTATTTAATAATTTCATATTTGTCCTTTTATCAAACTACCACTATCTTACAAAAAAGTGCTTACTTACTTAGTAATGCTAATATAAATGATGTTTTTTTATTCTTTTGTTCCATATATATATATATATATATATATACATATATATATATATATATATATGTATATATATATATGTATATATATATATATATATATATATATGTATATATATATATATATGTATATATATATATATATATATATATATATATATATATATATATGTATATATATATATATATATATATATATATATATATATATATATATATATATATATATATATATATATATATATATATATATATATATATGTTTTTCTATGTCGGAATATGAAAAATATATCTACCATTCCATCGATTTTCTGTAGGTTCTATATATTTTTCCATTACAAATATTGTTATTTTCTGCTGATGTGCATATTAAATTAGTTGCTAAACATGTATTCATTAATTAATAATTGTTTTTATTTGTACACTTGCATGAATTATTATTATTATTACTACTAGAAATAGTAGCATTAGTATCATCCCTATTATTAATTTTATTATTATTAATATATTTTCTGGTTTTTTTTTATTATGTTATATTTTCCATACAACAGTAACTCATTTTAATATAATAATATAATAATCAATTCTGATAGCTTATTAGTTTATAGGGAAACATTTGTTTTATTATACCCCAAAAATATTTGGCTAATCTGACATATTTCGTTTTTTGTTATTTTTATTTTTATCATTATTTTATCATATTTTAATTCATTGGTTTGGTTGTTTATTTTTTATATTTACGGCATATAACGCCTTTTCGAGTTATTTAATGTGGAATCCGATCCTTTTTGGTAAAAGTTGTTATGCTTCTAGTTCTTTATATCTTCAAATATGTATTCATGGTGTGTTTTTTTGTTGTTTTGTAAAGGGGAAATATTGTTTTTGTTTTTGGCTTTGCAGAACATGATTGAGTTTTGAAAGTTTAATTGTGATATCGTTTGTTTTAATATTGTTTCATGCTCTTTGTTGTTTTGGTTTAATACATCTGTTTTACTGAAATTTATATATATTTATATATTATATGGTCTGATGATGTGGTAATTAGTCTGAAATTATGCATTGTTTATTAATATATAGTACAATATTATTTATTTTCTTTAAGGCGTATATTTTTCATTATTTAGATTAATAACATTATTTCTTGTAAATGAAGTTTTATTAGTATATGAAAATCAAGATGTTTGGAAAGTTGTATTAGTTTACATTTTCCATCGTCCGAAGTTCGTTTCTCTTTTTCGGACCTGTTTCATTTCTGCAACTTTCGTTATATCCACCCTCTGCTTGTCCCGGCTGGTCGGCGTCTACCATTTACTTCCACAGGTCGTAGTGGGCCGCACTTTGTGGTCACCGTCATTATCATGAATAGATATAAACCGAAGGCCGTACTTGGATTTTCGAATATTTATTCACTAAACAGACAGACGGGTGGTTTCTTACTTATACGGGAGAGAGAGAGAGAGAGAGAGAGAGAGAGAGAGAGAGAGAGAGAGAGAGAGAGAAAGAAAGAGAATCACTGGAGAAACATGCTCATACTATCTTCGTTACTGGTTACTGTCTACTGCCCCCCCCCCCAACTTGTTTTTTTTTTTTCGAGAGAGACAAGTTTTCATTTAACCGTCTTCTTCAAGTGTCAGGAACCGAGAGACTAGAATATCTTCACAACGGAAGTGATATCACGCGACTCCTCTTCTACTGTCACCCTCTCTTAGGGCGTCATCTCTACCTGCAACATTCACCACCTTCATTATCTAACATTATTCCTTTTTTTATTTAAATGTCTGATTGATATTTTTAATTATGATAAAAATATCAAACTTGTAAATAGCAATACTCTTCTTCCAATTATTTAGGAGAGGTTATCAATTATTTATATATTCCTGTTGATTCGCATATTTTAGCATCATCTCAGCATCAAATTTATTCCTTTGATCTTTTTATCCATGCATTATCGTTCTGATACAATATAGATTTTCTACAATGTTTTACATGTTTAGATCCTTTTTTCAGGAATATCTACATATTGTTTTGCAAATTATAATGCGTCATATATGTTGTTTTCTTATACTAAACTGTATGAAAGTACATTGTTGTTAAACAATTTATGCAATGCCTTTATATTTTTCAGTAGTTTCATTTAAATATATTATATTTCACATTTTCCTAGAAGTATCCTTGACCCGTTGAGTCACAATAACTCTCACTATTTACTCTACTTTATATATCCTTCATCATGTGATGTATTTGCAAATAGAGTGCAGCCAAAAAACCGACAACCAGTATATTCTGTTTTTACAAGTTATCTGTCCGGTGGTAGAACATCGTATATCGCTTATTTTGTTAGGAAGGGTGGGTTTAGGCTTCGAGGACGCACCCCTAAGTAGTAAAGTTTACAAACAATCATGTGCTCATGTTATTAACCGTGTTACCTAGAATATGTATTCCATAATTTATATTGATAAGGTAATTAGTGTAGGTGTTTACTCTCCATATAAATTGACGCTAACGGATTCTTGCGGCATTCCTGTTAAAAATTTATTGTAAAAAATAACTTAAAATTTGGTGACGAGCAATATTTTATTCTATTAAATTTTGTATATTGATAATTCTAAAAGTTTTTTCGGGGAGGGGCGAGTTTGAATGCATACACCATCAATGGTAGATTTTACAAAAGAAACAATGTGCCTATACTACTGATCGTGTTGTCTAGAATTTATATATATATTATACATGTATATATATATATATATATATATATATATATATATATATATACTAGCTGTACCCGGCCACGCGTTGCTGTGGCTGTTAGTTGAAATGAAGAGGTGGCCTTTTGGAGTTCATTTTGATCCAGTTCCTTAAGTTGCCATTTAATATGAATGGTTTAATTTTCCAATACTTGTGGATACACAATATTCTTAGTGGTTCCCGTTTCAGTGTAGATGAAGAGATTGTCCGGTTTTTAATGGTTCTGGTGGATCTGCCAGTTGAGGTAGTTTAATTTTCCCTGCGGCACAACACAATCCTTTAGTTTCTCCCTTAAATTTCAGAGCTTTGCAATAGGGACACACTTCAGTCATAGTGCCTATGTGAACATGGTGGCTTAAACTATAATCCTCATGAGGGGTGTAATGAAATGCTAGGCGATCCCAATCCAGGGATTGTTGAGCATGGAGCCTTGTTTGACGCCGATCTGCTAGTCTCAGCCTCTCGCGTTCGTTACGTTGTGAACGAAGCAGATCTGAAGATGCCTGACGGGATTGTTATACCCGCAACCGTTCCTCTTCAAGTCTGGCTGCACGTCGCTGTGCTGATTCATCCGCACGTACTTGAATCATCCTTTGTCTAGCTTGTTGGTTTGCAGATGCCAGTTGTTCATGAGTTTGATTTGCAAGTAATCGACGCCTTGTTTCTGCACGGCGAGTATGACGACCTAAGTTTGATCTTCGGGGAGGGGGGGGGCATGTTTGTTAGTTACGTATTAAATTTTACCTGTATAAATGTAACAGTAGGAAAGAATAATTGTATAAAGGTAAATGGATAAAAAAAACAATCAATTATAACCCGCTTCAGGGTTGTCGAAGAAATGCAAGTATGGTTTTTTTTTATAGATGAAGCATGTTAAAAGTAAGAAAATGAGGAAGAAGGCCGGTTTAAAAAACAACGAAGTAGATACGAAATGAAATTAAAGCACGTCTGTTAAGTATTAAATCGTACCTGAAGGATGGTTAAAGTCTAAAAAATGAGTAAATGCGAAATGAAATTAAAGCACGTGGGTTATGTATTAAATCCTACCTGTAAAAATGGTAGGTTTGGTAGTTTTGTTTTACGGCATATCAACCCTTTTTGGGTTATTTAATGCCGAATCTGGTCATTATAGTGAAAGTTTTTATGCTTCAAGTTCTTTATATCTTCAAATGTTTATCGGGGTTTTTGGTTTGGTAGTTTTGTTTTACGGCATATCAACCCTTTTTGGGTTATTTAATGCCGAATCTGGTCTTGTTTTCTTCTCTTTTTTGTTTCCTTCCCCTTTTAATATCTGTTTCTATTTAACCCATAGTTGGGACCCTAACAGGTACTACCACTCCGGGTCAGGGTGGACCTGGGAGCAATGGTAATTAAGAGGAGGCTCCACATTCCCCAAAGTCCGTAAGCCGGATCTAACCATCGGATGTAGTTTAAGGTCATATCCAGGACCGGGAGTAGGGTAGGAAAAATAAAAATAAAAAAGGGGAGGGAGAAAGGGAGAGGGGCTGTTGTTTTTGTTTTTGGTTTTGTAGAACATAATTAAGTTTTACAAAAAAAAAAAAAAAAAAAAAAAAAACGTCAATGTAGGTGAATTTCGTCTCAGGGAGCCACAGGGCAGCCTGATCTGGTATCACCAGACCTGTAAAAATGAAACAGTAGAAATGAATAATTTTATAAAGGTAACTGGTTTTAAAATAAACAATCAATTATAACGCGCGAATGCAAGTAGTGTTGTTTTTTTTTTTTGTTTTTTAGAGATGAAGCATGATTAAAGGGAAGAAAATGATGAAGGAAGCACGTTTTAAAAACATCGAAATAAAGAGGAAATGAAATTAACGCACGTTGAGTTTTTTTTTAGAGAGGTAACTGGTTTTAAAATAAACAATCAATTATAACGCGCGAGTAAGGGTTTTTTTTTTTAGAGATGAAGCATGATTAAAGGGAAGAAAATGAGGAAGGAAGCAGGTTTTAAAAACATCGAAGTAGAGAGGAAATTAAATTAACGCACGTTTGTTAGGTAAGTATTAGTGTAAACGTTTGTTTAGGGAAACAAACAACGAATAAGGAAAACACTTTTTACGTATGAAGTAGATACGTGACAGCGGGAGGAGGAAGGTCAATCCGGAAGTGAAGTTGGACATGCAGATTCGCAGAAACGGATTGTAAACCGGAAATGCAACTTAGTAGGAACGAATTGTAATAAAAAGTGTTTTTTTATGTGTAAAGTAAAAATTATGTTAATAACATAAAAACATAGCTCGGATGTAAGGATTTGCTATAAAAAGATTTCAGTGGTAATGGTATAGTGGAAGTATATTTCCATGGGAAACGAACAAACCAACTTTACATTTTTATATATATAGATATTGTGTGTGTGTGTGTGTATTTAAGCAGCATTTTCTCATTTATGCCAACATTGTTAAAAATAACAAAATTCGTCTGCTTAATTATACCTTTTTTATGTTTTCAATTTTTCTGATGGTCATTACTGTATTAAAAACTGATGCCATCCAGTGTTGCTGAATTTAAATAGTCAACGAAAACGTTCTCTGCGTGTTACCCCGTTGTCTTTTTAAAATTTTATTGTTACTCCATTTTTGTGTTCATTTGCTTTTGACACCTGAAGATGATTCGACGAAGAATCTAACACGTTCGTGAAACCTGTGAAACCTGTGAACCCTATGGAACATTTAGTAATTTGTTTGATTTTAATACAAAAAAGCCCATCAAGAAAATTGAACAAATAAAAAAGGTATGGTTAAACAGACGAATTCTTTTATTTTTAACAATGTTTGCATATATATATATATATATATATATATATATATATATATAATAAAAAAGAAGTGTGGTAAATAAATACCATCAAAGCTTGTTATAGATGCAATATGTATTTTACAAAAAAGAAAAGACAAATCGAAGACGATTTTTTTTTCCTCTTTTTATAAACTAACATTAAGTATGTATGTAGTTTATAGTTATACAGATATTTCGCTAATAAAATTAGCTTATTCATTGTAGTTGAAAATTCCGATGTAATTGGAAAGCCCGCTTCTGTTGATGTGAGCCGGCGAGTGGGATGTTGTTGTTTTTTTCCTCTCTCGTATGAAATCACGCAAGCACGTGGAAGGTTATAGTTTAAAGGTTCATACTTTTTTTTTTAATAAGCATCCGTTTGAAATTTAATAAAAAAGAAGTGTGGTAAATAAATACCATCAAAGCTTGTTATAGATGCAATATGTATTTTACAAAAAAGAAAAGACAAATCGAAGACGATTTTTTTTTTCCTCTTTTTATAAACTAACATATATATATACTATAAATTTTAATTTACACAAACATCCTCGTATTTTTTATCTGAAAAGGTTGAAACTCTGTGAAGAGTACCACCGAAATATGTATGCACATATGAAATCAATAATGTTTGTACAAATAAAAATTTATAATGAAAAAACATCTCTACTTGTAATTGAGCTCTTTTTATAAACACATGATTTTCAACAGATTAATATCTACATAAACTAATATAATACATGTACTATATATATATATATATATATATATAGTACTTCATGTATCCACATAAAATATTATAAGGAGATATAATTTTTTATGTGTCAGTTTTCAGTATTTACTTCAACAGTGCTCGATACGTAAGTAGAGCTAGGTAGTAAGCAATGAACATATATATGGCAATCAAGCTACACAGAGGCTCCCGTGTTTCATCCCCGGGGGGCATTGTCAGGCTAAATTTGCCATATATATTTTCATTGCTTACTATATATATATATATATATATATATATATATATATATATATATATATATATATATAATATTTGCTTTTTTTATAAGTATCGTATTGTATTCGAATATAAAATTTTGAGAAAGCCAAAAACGATATATGCTTTTTTTACTTTAAAATAAACATTCATTAACCTTAAAGTATTTCTGCAAACTTTCGGTTTTACAAACCATTTCCAAGCAATATTTTATTTATAAATCATTGTCCTTTTTTCCTCAGAGATGAAGAAATTCTTCCCTGATGTCCGTTGAGGTTTTGATGGACGATTGAAGGTTCTAGTGTCTCACATGGCTCGCGTTAAAATGTTAAAAGAAATAGTGGCACTTAATTATCGCTTTGTATGTTAATATTAAACTTTCAGAAAGACAAAAACGATATATGCTTTTTTAAATGTATTCCTGCAAGCTTTCGATTTTAAAATCCATTTTGAACATTTTTTTTTTAAATATTGCTTGAAAATGTTTTTTAAAACTAAAAGCTTGCACGAATAATTTTATGTAAATAAATGTTTATTTTAAAGGACAAAACCATATATCGTTTTTAGCCTTATCAAAATTTCATAAAAATAAATTTTATATATATATATATATATATATATATATATGAAACGAAATTGGGGATAAAATGATCTGACGTAATGTAAAATGAAAAGAGTAAAGCCAAGAAATATGTTATTTATGTATTCATCAACGGTTCGTCTTTATTGAAAGACTTCCTCAGGATAAAGAAAGCAATGTGGAAAATTCATACAGAATATTAATTTTGATTTGTCAGAAAGTGTCCAGACTTCGGTATGGTTGTTGACGTGAACAAGCAGAGAATGGAAAACATTAAATGCAGAGTATGATTGAAAGTAAAAGTAAAAATCAACCACTTTTATTTTCAATCATATTCTGCGTTTGTAAAACTAGGCAAACATTCTTCACATTTCTACTTATAATATTTTCTTTTTTCCTCCTTTTCTCCTTTCTTTTTTTTCTCTTTTTTTCTCTTTTTTCTTTTTATACTTCCCATTCCCCGTCCCCCTATCTACTGCCAGCCATGCTTGGCTGTAACACATTTTGACCCCGACATACTTCCTAGCTAAAATAGCCATAAACTAACAAGTTGAAGCCATCAATCTCATTCATCTCGCGTCCTTTGAAGGAGACAGGCCACTGCTAATAATGATACTACCAAAATTATGTTTTTCATGTTCTGCTTGTTCACGTCGTTCCAAAAATCGCAGACTTAGCACTTGCATCAGCCGATTTACCGCTGGAAAATGTACAAATACAAAAGGGGATTCAAGTACATAACAGTGAAACAAAACAGGGGACTTTAACTTAAATCGTGAAATATTAAACAGAGACTATCTGCTGTTTACCAGCTGTTTCGGAGATTCAAAAAAAATTACAGTTCTAAAATTCATGTCTCTCTAGTGGTACTGATCAAATAACCACTTCCTCCAAACCAAATGCAGAAACCATTATATAAATATGCGTAGGTGGGTGCGAATATTTAATTAAACAAAAAACAATTCTTTTATATAGTTGAATTTATTTTCGTAATAGGACACAAAAGTGATGCAAAACTGTCGCGTTCGGGAAAGTAATTTTGCTCATCTTCTAGTCTCCAATATAATGTCTACCATTGAAATGTTACAAACAATGTTTAGAAAAATAAGAATATATTGTTCCTATTCTTCATCTCAGATAAGCCAATGTAGTTTTGTATAGCTGGCTTTTAACGAAAAAAAACATGCACATATGATACTTTATGATCTATCGAATAGTGTTTTTACATACCAAACATATACCTTTGGGATGAATCAAGTACCTACATTGGACAAGAGTGTTAGTTTCCTTGATAATCAAATCTCGGCAGTGTAATAAAATTGAGACGACTGAAAGATAAAAGACGAAACTAAAGAGTGACAGAAATTGAATCAAGAAAAGCATATGTTTCATAATAATTCTCCATGACCCAAAAAATGAAGACAAGCTATCGATTCATTGGTTGTGGTTGTTCGGAGTTGATTAGAAATTTACGTATTTGTGGCTGGAATAGTAAATCAGCAGATCGTTTGGCGTCGAGTCTCTGGTTTTTCTAAACCAGGAATTATTTGTCCTGTTTACAGTTCCGGACGAATAATAATTGCTTATCGAACCATATAAATGTACATTCCTGGTCACAATTTATATTTATATATATATATATATATATATATATATATATATATATATATATATATATATATATATATATATATATACTCTTAATATGTAAATATAGAGAGATTATACACACATAACACACAATATATATATATATATATATTACTATATATACTACATATATATTTATATAATATATATATATATATATATATATATATATATATATATATATATATATATATATATATATATATATATATATCGTGGTGCTAATGGCGTTACCATATAGTGTTACGTGTTTTCTCGTCTGCAAATCTCTCTTTCTCTCTCTCTCTCTCTCTCTCTATATATATATATATATATATATATATATATATATATAGAGAGAGAGAGAGAGAGAGAGAGAGAGAGAGAGAGGGGGGCAAGTAAAAGATGAGAATACAGATTGTAAAAATAAAAGCAATTTATTATTCCTTTTTTAAGACATGGCTTTTCAACAACTGAAATCTTATCTTCAGAGGATACAAACGAATAAGTCAGTAAGGGAAATTACAAAAAGTCAAAATTTGAACAAATATAAAGATAATATGACATAATTACAAATATAAAAAATGTCTAATGCAAATGTTTTTTTTGCGTGTGGAAGTTTGTTTAGGGGAATGAATATCCGATAGAATGGCTTGGTATTGAAATAAAGTAATAACCAAGAAACTAACTAAATTACATAAGAAAAATTAACACAGAGATAAGAAAAGGTGAACGGGAGAAAGAGGGGAATATAACAAGTCCTGATTGAACAGTGTTTATATATATATATATATATATATATATATATATATATATATATATATATATATAAACAATACTTCAGTACATTCTAATGACCAAGATTTTTCAGTTTACTAATAATTTTATCTAAACAAAAGACTTCGATAAAATTACGGAACCGTTTTGTTCAAAGAAAAACATCCGTATTTACAGTTTAATCCATGGACTCATCAGACACAAACAGTTCTCCTTCAGAAAAAATACATAGCGATGCAGTAATTTTGGTCATGAGCATGTCGAAAAGTATTGTTTATTTATATATGCTCTGTTGTTATATGTTATATGTTGAGCTTTTATTTTAAAAGGGTTGTATATATAAAACAATAGAAAGTATATGCAAAATCATATTTTCACTCATCTATATGAATTAAGTTTTAATTACGGTGAGACCTTCCGACAGTAAATAAAATGATGATTCATAAAATTATCCTCATTGCATGATGCTCTCCGTTAGACGATTGAATCCCTTTTTAAATCTAACTAGTTGTGTTTACATTAATATACAAGGCATTTCTCTCGAGTTAAAAGCGTGATCGGATTAGTTGTTTTATGGTTACGAAACTAAGGTCCATAAACTTGAAATCAGGGTTCGAGTCTTTCGATCGGCTATGCGGGTACCTAATTCCATACTGACGAGTGTAAAATAAAAACGCGAAACATATATATATGTATATTGATATACATAATATTTGTTTATTTATTAATAATAATAATTATATGTATCTCTCTCTCTATATATATATATATGGAAAATGAAAAAAGGAAAAACAAAAATAATAAATAAATGCTGAAAAAAAAACATTTTACAAATCTTGGTAGCCTTACTCCTTTACATGTATATATATATATATATATATATATATAGGGTGATTCATAAGTCACTTAGCTATTTATTTTTGAAGTTCTAAAGTTAAAAAATACGGTAATACAAAACAGAAAATTTATTCAACAAATTAATTTATGGGAGTTTAAAATTACAGCAACTTTTCTAAAATTTCCCCTTCGTTCGTCATGCATAACTCCATTCTTTTTTACAAGGAATTTACGAGTCTTTGTAGCATACTTGATTGATTATGAAATAAATATATATAGAAACAAATATATAAACGAACAAATTTAAAATAACAAATAGCAGTAATTAGAGAATACGATAACAATTATCAAAAGCTCATAGTATGTTTGTGCTTCATATGGTAATCATTCTAAATAGCTAAGTGAAGTGACTTATGAATCACCCTGTATACATATATATATATATATATATATATATATATATATATATATATATATATATATATGTGTATATGTGTGTGTGTGTGTGTGTATGCGTGTGTATATATGTATATATATATATATATATATATATATATATGTGTGTGTATATATGTGTATGTATTCGTGTGTGTACTAGGTTATTGCAAAGTAACTCTTTATTATTAAGTGCTCATAATGTAGTAGAAAGACTTGACGTTGCTCAAGATTAAATGGAGAACCTAATGTCTTTTTTCGCAAAGACATATATATAACCATGTTTACGATGTTTTAGGGTGTTTTTTAAATGTTATAGCATACCCATCATTGCATGGTAAGGAGTCGCAAGTATTAGTTACATTTATTGAAATAAATGTCGACACATTTCGAATATTTAATCTCCTTGAATCACACCTTGTATTTCTCATGAATCACTGAATACCTATGTGCACTCCTTCTCCAAACCCTGAACCACTGACTAACATTTCTATTTTCATGCTTTTTATTTTTTATAATTTTCGAAATAAAATAATGCTAAACGTCGTATTTTGTTTTATGAATGTACAGCGCTAACCTGATCCGAAGGAATCTAGTGTTGCCCACACGACCAAACACTGGTTCATGTAGTTTTAGTATATATATATATATATGTTTACGGGAATCTCTCGGCAAAACGTCGGATGAATTCCGGAACCGAAAACCAAACAGGTAATTTTTATTGATGTAAATATATTTAACTACAAAGATGAATGTATGTTTTAAACCACATATTCGGGATCATGAAGCTGGTGAACAAAATCATATTTAACTAAAGTGTGAAACCTCTTTAACTTTTAAGGTTAAAAGATTTGCAGACGAGAAAACACGTAACAATATGTAGTAATGCCATTAGCACCACGATAAATCCCCCTCCCAACTCTCACCCCACAAATATGTCATAGTATTTAGACTTGAAACATACACACACACACACACATATATATATATATACTTTAAAAAGTACGCATTACAGTGTATGTTTGGTGTACCGGGGTTTCATCGGGCTGAAATGCCGTTTTGGTGGGTAGAAAACGTATTATATAATACAGCCGAATCTCCAGCACTGTTTAATAGTTGAACACCTCGAGGAAATCGAACAGAAAAACAGGATAAACACAATTCATCGATGCAGGGCAAGCTATGCCCGCTTTTTGTGTTTCTCCATAACAGATAATAGTGTTCGTAAAGAGGTGCCTGTTTTTTATTGTTTATTTAAGTGGTGTTTTACTTAATGTGTTTATTTACATGTGTTTTAAAGGGCGTTTTTCTTTGTATACATTGTTAGTTTAGTTGTGTGCATTAAATCATCATACGCATTGTTTTTTCTATCACTCACGATGGTTGATTTTCGTTCGTATAGAGTTGTCTAAGTCTATTGTTTGTTTAAGGAGACTTATATATATATATATATATATATATATATATATATATATATATTATCGATAAAATAGTTATCCACAGACACGTATTTTGCCGTTACTTCGGCTCATCAGCGGTGCTGGGCATGACAAGATTCGAATCCTTTATTTATCAAGTGCCCTAACCAGTACGCCACAAAGGGCCGGTGTGAAATTACGTTACGATTTATCGCTTTATAATTTTATAACATTAATTTTTGTTGTTTCAAAATAAATATCAAAATGGGAGCCGAAGTACACAGCTTACTGTCCATATAAACTTGCTTCTCCACAAGAGCTGAGTAGGATACAAGGGGCATTCTTGATTGGGACAAAAATTAAAATTGCCTCAGTCTTGAACAATTTCTCCTTCACTAGCCGAGGAACGAGATTTCTGTCAGTAAACAAATAAACAGTATCCCTAATCAATTATTCAGACCTGATTGGCAAAGCCTAGTGTGAAGGGTCGACTGATTTTGATGCAACATTTATTTAGCCATGCATCAACTTATTAGAGCGGTGTTGATGACTGGAATTGTGAGAGCCAATACAAATTCCAATATTCTCTCCAATAGAAAAAGTGGTAAAAGAAATCGAAAGCAAGCTATATACATACGTGACCGGCTTTGCTAAAAGAGTAAAACGTTTTTTTATGCGTAATACAGCAGCAAATGAATACGAAAGAATAGAATGGATTGGAGTCATTCGTCTGTTGAAACGGAATAAGATTGGAAACGACGAAATTTTCCTCTTTCATTGATATCCTATCACCAGTGGATTTCACTCTAAAGAGGTTTAAGATTGCGTGTTATGACCGGCTTTTTGTTTAGCCATCGGATAAGAGACGGACGATAAAGTAAATATATTGTCTGTTTTACTCTTCGCACAGAAAAGATGGCCGCTTTTATTGATCTGCGTTTACATGTAAACAGTGTTCGCAGCTGGAGATAGCGCTGATATGGTCGGACGTATGAAATAAATCAGGAATGTCAAGCACATTGGCCATTCCAGCCTGACTGATGCTTAACGTGTATTTTGGAGGACTAGGCTTTGGTTAAATCGTGTAAGAAATATAAATATCGAAAAGAAGCATACAAAACGATACTCTTCGCTTTCACGTTAGCATCAAAGTGTAGTACCGTAAGTGGTTGACAACATCGCATCTGATTGGCAACATTGGCACGCCATGGGATAGGGAGTGACGGATGTTTTTTTTGCGTGACCAGTTGTAGCAAGAATGGTGGTGTGGACGGAACATCTAACGGGAATTTCAAATGTTGAGATATTTTTCTGATCATGAGCTGATTTATTTTTTCAAGCATCAGCTTAAGATTAAAATTCGATGTGATAGAAAGAGGATAGAATTTGCGATCTTGTGTGCACAAAAAGGGAGTTAATTGTGAGTACGTGTTCTCTGCCTGAGCCGTGCGCATGCGGTTACTGTAGGGCACCAGATCGTGTAAGTTAGGTTCTTACTTAATAGAGCTCTTCCAAGATATATAACCCTACTTTTATTTTGACCATATCTTTCTCAAATAAAATGTATTTTGGCATCACTTACCTGATAATAGTTTCCACAGATGAAAAGTTATTGGAAATAAACTTTGTTTATGGAAATTATGTTTGATGTTAGGCGAACAAAAGAAGAAAGGGAAGTTCCTTGCATTAGTGATAACGAGACGATTCATTGCTGCGAATGCCTTACAAGGATGAAACAGAGAGGGAACACAATTAAGAAAATACTAGCAAGGTGTACTCTGTCAGAAACGGGTTTTAGAACACCGAAGAGATTATCCCCCATCTTTAAAATAAATATTCAGATGGCCTTGAAGTGTACGAGAACAGGATGTGAGTTATCAACAATTCAAGAGTTCAACATTGAAAGGCATGTGAACGGAAGAAACAAAAGCGAAGTACTAGCTTGCTTAGAGCAAGACACAATTTATTTAGAGGAGAGACGAAAGATTCTGTCTCTGTCCAAGTAATGTACCCAAGATACATAAATAAACTTATATTTTGGAGACAAAGTATTTGCGTAAATTATTGATAATTAACAATGACTCACTCAGCCAAGCCCCCCTCAGAATAAGTCCCTACCATTCCCGAGCAGAACAGAAGCAAAGATCTATCCAAGTAAGTCCATTTCTTAATCTATCTGACAAATTGATACCAACCACTAACACCAATTTTCTTTGGCAACTCTGTTCCTATATGTCACTGTTCATACTGCCACGTTAATGTGTACATAAACGTGTGTGTACTACTTTGTTTGCCTGTCTGTTCCTTTAGACTATTAATTGGGTGGTCGTAAAAATCTATACACTATTTATATTTTAAGTTACTTGTATTTGCCTTTTAATCTGATATTTTTCTATTTATTATTATTATTATTATTACTATTATTATTATTATTATTATTATTTTAACGTCTGACATTGAGATATTGGCTATATTAGATAATCGAGATTTAATCTGGTTTGTTTTTTGTCCAAATCAGTTTAATTTTGTCAGTTATCTTATAACATTACATTCAAACAAATTGCTTATTTTTTTCTCCCTAGAAGATATTACGATGATATTCAATCTATCGTCCTTATTTTTTCTTCATGAACATTAAAGCTAGCTTGTCTTTTGGGTTTAATTTTACTTGCGACAAATTTGCAAAGAACATAGAGCGAAAACACTGCAGAGTATGAAATTAAATAAACTGTAACATTGTATCTACATTCTGTAGCATGCGAATTATTCGTCTAAACAGGATAATAGATCATATCTAACATGGACGTTATATGAAAGTATATTCTATCAAATGGTTTGGTTTGTTTATTATGTTTTAAGAGATATTGTGTTTCAGTAGAATATGGTGTATACACTTACAATAGCACAAGATATTTTATTTATTTTTAAGTATAGTCAACTTCATGTCATGTGTATTTTTGTGACGTAAAAAGGACTTCGATAAAGTACTCAAACCAGCCATGTGTGCAGTTCTCTCCAAGTTTGGTTGCCCCCTGATTTTGTCACCCTGGTACGCACCCACTATGGCGGAATGGTGGAAAGATTATGTCCCCAGAACTCTCTCTTTCTCTCTCTCTGACCCAGTCTCTATGAATTGTCGCCAGAAACAGCAGCAATACTTAATGAGATCTCCCCCCCCCCGAAACACCATCAATCGACCTTCGTTTCCGCACGGATGGAGATGTTTTCAACTTCGCTCGACTTCGTACCAAAACTAGGACAGCCATGAACTGCAGTATGTTGACGACAATGCCACCCCGGATTAGACTACAGAGGACCCCCAGACGTTAGCGGACACATACAACATAGCCTACAAACGTTTTGGGATACAACTGAATACAGGCAAGGCCATGATACTCGTAAACATTCACCTGCACTTCTGCCCACAAACACCATTGTAAATTACCAACCACTAGGGAGCATCTATACATCTACTGCCACATGTAAGAAGGATGCGGTACAAGATCAGGGCAGCCTATTCGGCCTTTGGACGATTAAACTGCCGTGTATTCAACAACTACGCACTGATGATGACCATTAAAAACATGGTCTTCCGGACAGAAATTAGATCCACACTTCTATACGCGTGTGAAACGTGAACCTTATACAGAAGCAATATAAACAATTTAGAGCGTTTCCAGAAACGAAAACTAATGACAATTCTAAAAATACCATGACAGAGTCACACACGCAACACAAACATTTTGCATCGAACCTCACTGACCAGCGTTGAGGTCATTATTATAAACCACCGTCTCAGCTAGGCAGTCCACATCCATAGAATGGATACATCCAGGCTGCCCTACAAAATGCTCTATGGCAAACTTGCCAATCGGACCAGACCACGAAAAGTCCCAAAAATGCGCTACAAAGACCAGCTGAAGCCCACCCTGGCCTAAACCAACACAGAGCCGTCCTCGTGGGAACAAATCGCCAGGGCCAGGGACACGTGAAGAAAAACAACAACATCGCGGACTTTGAGGAGAAAACAATGAAAAATGAAAGAATAAGACGAAGAAGAGAGCGGCGTACACAACCTTGCCCGCTCTCTGCCCTTACTTGTGAACACTGCCCGCGCCTCATTAACCATAGACTGGGCCTTCGAAGCCACATCACTCATAAACATTAATAATGAGGATAGCAGATGGACGACAGAACCAGATACTCGGAAACGAGTGAGATCCCCGCCGCAACGACGACGACGACAACGACGATAGTCAGCTTTGAAAGTTGCATGATATAAATTTTACGTTGAGATGTACTTTTACGTTTTAGATATTCACTTTTGCATTTTATCTCATGTATAAAGTGTTTTATATGTTTGTATATATATTAAAAAAAAATGTATTATATATATATATATATATATATATATATATATATATATATATATGTGTGTGTGTGTGTGTGTGTGTATGTGTGTGTGTGAAAAACAATTTAGATAAAATCCGATGGACAAAATTCAAACTATAAAATGAGAAAAAGCGGATATACCATTGCAATAAGATAAAATAGATTCATGTAGTGAGATTTTAATGTTTCGTCTTTGGTATTCAAGACTCCGTCGAAACGGAGTGAATGTTGTTTTTTTAGACATTTACAATTAAACAAATGTTTATGAGAGATATAAGATAGGGAATAGAAACACAACAACTTTAACTTAGTTCTGATGTAGTTTTTTGAGTGACAAAGATGAATTATTAAAATGTAATAAGTTTGGGTTGTTTAATTGTATTATGTTTACGATTTTGCCATTTTATTGTATAATCCCGTGCTCTATAAAAAAAACAATGTGTATTTATTGTTTTTCTAGCTTCCAGACGAAATCGTTTCAAATGGTGAGAGAGAACGAGAAAGCAATTAATACATCAGACATTCCTAACTGTCTGAACTCAATTCGGAAAAAAAAATCATGACTCTAGATAAAAAGAATAAACGGGGTGTGTGTTTTTTCTTTAGATCATCAGGAATGATAATAATAATTTATATTTGGAAAATTAAATTACAGACGCAATTCTATGATTTCATATAATTTTGGTCCTGTCATTTTTGACAGAGGGTGTGCACTAATATATATATATATATATGTATATATTTGACATATATATATATATATATATATATATATATATATATCTTTGACAAATATATATATATTTGACAGAGAGAAATAATTTAATATTATTTACTAACAATTAATATAATAAGCCCTGTCTATAAAGAATTTAAGTTGAGCCCTGTTCGGTGAAGTTAAAAATAGACTGTCAGGTAGCATATATGGCATATTCCGACAACGTTCGTTAGAATACTCTCCATACAGTTTTTCTATATGTGCCTCCCTTCGCATAATAGAACTTAAATTATGTTTCTTGCCGTCATAATGTTTCGTTGCCATTTGGTTATGAGGCTTGCTTGTAACCGGGTTCTAACCTTACGATTGTGATTCCCTACACTGATGAGAGCGAAAGCTTAAAACGCTAGCGTATGTAGTTAAAAATAATTTAATATTATTTACTTTAAATTAATATATATATATATATATATATATATATAATAAGATTCAGATACCTGAATGCTTCTAGGATGTGATCAATTTCGTATTCAAAAAGCGCTAAACCAATGCAACACATCGCGTGTACTTGACTTCACTTTAAACTGCCGTCTTTAACACTTCGACATACATTTTTTTCTTTCTACGGTCGAGTCACCCCTCTGGGGTTAATTAATGCCAACAAAATGAAGAAAATAAGAAAAAAAACAGAAACGGTCATTCTTGGAAATAATATATATATATATATATATATATATATATATATATATATATATATATATGAAGATTTATAACTAAAAGTTAAACTTTTAGAGAATAGGACCTATTGTGAGGTGAAGAAAGCTCAATATACTGGATTATTACTTTTCATTGACTTATCATATATTTATATATATATATATATATGATACGTCAATGAAAAGTAATAATCCAGTATATTGAGCTTTCTTCACCTCACAATAGGTCCAATTGTTTATCAGCTCCCTCCCACAAAAGCTGGGCACTCTCGAGTAACTTTAATAACAAGCAGTGCAAATAGCTATATGCACGATCCGAACGCCGTTTCGTAGATCACTCTATACTGCTTGGTATCTAGCCGCCGATTCGCTATTTACATTTAAAATTCCTCTATATTTACTAACTAATTGGCTATGGCCGATGGATAAGATCCTCGACTACGAATCTGTGGTGATCGGGGTTCGCGCCCACCGACCGTTGAGAATTAGTTCCTACACTGAAGATTGCGTTAGCATGAAACATCGATGTCTGTAGGTATTAAAATAATTAATATTTATTTATAAACATTATTGTGTATATATATATATATATATATATATATATATATATATATATCAAAAGTACTGTCTGAAAAAAGAATTATATTATCAATTTTATATTACATCATTAGATTCGTTTTTAAATTTTAATATAAAATAAATAAATAAATAAAAATATTTATATATGTATATATATATATATATATATATATATATGTGCATATATATATATATATATATATATATATATATATATATATATATATATATATATATATATATATTAGTATTTCATGTATCCACATAAACTTTTATAAGGAGATATAATTTTTATGTATCAATTTTCAGTATTTACTTCAACAGTACTCGATACGTAAGTAGAGCTAGGTTGTAAGCTATGAAAATATATTTATGGCAATTAAGCTATACAGTAACTCCCGCGTTTCATCCCCGGGTGGGGGGGATCTTCAACCTGAAGATTCCCCCCGGGGATTAAACGCGGGAGCCTCTGTGTAGCTTAATTGCCATAAATATATTTTCATAGCTTACTATATATATATATATATATATATATATATATATATATATATATATAATATGCAGCTCGTGTTTAATGGTATGGCATTTACTTTTAATCAACTTGTCTTTAGATTTCAGCACTGAAGCTGAAATCTTGTAGATAAAAAGATAAAATCAATTTTATCTGATTTGAATTGGTCCAAAATCATTTAATTATGTCTGTTATGTTATTTAAGGCCATTAAGACTTATCTACGCTTTCTTCACCGGTTCAATACAAACACATACTCTTCTCTTCTCTTCTAACTTAGGCATTTTATCGTTTTGCACTCAAGTTTTTGGTTTAGAGACATCAAAGACTTATTGTTTCAGAGACGATTTATAAAAAAAAATTAACAACGAAATAAGAAAACATAGACAAAATACCGACCAGTGTAAGATCAACTAATTTCACATGCATTATTATTTGTACTCAGTAGGAGTTCTCACACAGGTTACTGTCAGTGATTGCTCACCGAAAACAACCGGTGGTATTCCCTGGAGTCTCAGTGACAACAAGCCTCCCCAGATTTCTAGTATTCTCCATTTCTATTTTGATAACCACCCTAAATAGCCTTGCTGTATCGGAACAGCCGCTTTCCTTTGATTTTCGCTGGTAAGGAACTATTGGTCTTCTGTGGGATTTGGATGGCAATAAGCCATCCCAAAGTCCCAGCACTTTCCACAGTCTTCCAGTGGATGTCTGTTTTGTGCTGTCCCTCCTCGGTCTTCTCATCCTCCTTGAACCTCTACAAATATTGTGTGTAGTGTAAGCCTAGGCCTGCGCCATTTTTTGTTTGGGGAGGGGGAGACGGGGGAAAGCGAAAGGAGGAAAGATTATGGTGTTTCTTGCAATTTCTGTTCACTGGTTCAATGTGTAATTTATTGGGGGGGGGGAGATTATGAAGTGATGTTTCTTGCCGTTTCTGTTCTTTGGTTCGTGATGTGGTTTTATTTGTTTGGTTTTGGTTTCTTCCTGTTGTAAATTCCATTCACTCTGTGGTCTGCTAGTACGGCGCAGTCTACAATTCTGCATTATTTTTCTTTCTTGTTTATTATTATTACATCCGGTCTCTTTGCTTGTATGAGTTTTCTGTTTGTATATTCATATCCCAGAGAATTTAGTGTTTTTCGTTTTCCAGTACTGTTTCTGGTTTGTGTTTGTACCAATTGTCTGCGTATTCGAAATTAAATTGTGTGCACAGTTCCCGGTGTACTGCTTTCCCCACACAGTCATGTCCGTTCTGGTATTCTTTTTGAGTTAGTTTGCTGCATTCACTTAATATATGATTTTAATAATCTTATCAGATGTGTAGTAGTATACTTGTAGACGACCTGTGATGCGCCTAGATAAAGGATCTTTTCCCCCTCTCTCTTTCTCTATCTTTCTCTCTCTCTCTCTCTCTCTCTGTCTCTCTCTCTCTCTCTCTCTTTGATTTGATTGATGACGTCATCATTTTGAAAGGTATTATACCATCTATGTTGAAGTGGATGACATCATATTTTAATGACGTCATTATTGTAGATAAAGGATCTCTTAGCCCACTCTTTCTCTCTCTCTCTCTAATTTGATTTGTGACGGCATCATTTTGAGGCGTAATCCACTTTCCGGTTATTACCCCATCACTGTTTTAGTAGAAGACGTATACCTTTTAGTGACGTCACTGTTGTGTGGCATCAACCTCGGTGTGTAAGGGGGGTAAACAAGATCGTAAAGAAACAAGATCCATAAGAGGTTAAACTAGTGATAGGACGATTCCAATATTTCCCGATTCCGATACAATTACCTATTCCAGTTTTTTTTAAATCTCTAAATTTTTAGCTATAGAGGTGGGTTTTTTTTCGGATTACCGTAAAAACCCATGTTATCTGTGCAGATATTTTCAAAAACGTAAAAATTAACTTGTAGGGGGGTGATCTATAGATTTTAGTTTTACTGGTAGTTTAAAGGCAATTAATATTTATTATTTCATTATTAGTATCAGCAATCGAAAATCAAGTTTTTAACAAGAACAAAAAAAAACACACTAAAAGAATAGTTTTTGGTATCGGAAATAAGGCTCATTTTTTTTCGATCCTGATACCGATTCCGATACCCTCAACAACTTCCGATTTTTCCGATTCCCGATTTCGATTCCGATTAATCGTTCCAACACTAGTTCAAACAGTATATGGATACAAGACATTGTGACTTCACATTTACTTTTTCAGTCAAGCAAAACTTTCTATATGATATTTCGGTTAAAGTGTAAACTAATTTAGCAGCAGGGTTGAAAAGTGTGGTTTTCAGTTGCAAAGGATTATGGTAAAAAATCTTCAAACGAAAACGGTTCTAATTACATGAACCACCGGTCGCCTGGCGTATGTTCATCTACAATGGTTATTGTCTCCTTCACACTTGAATGTTTGCTTCTCGTGATTCGCACGCGTTGAATGAATGAACTAAAAGGCGCCACGCACAACCGATATTTGCCTCAATTGATTCAAATCAGCTTTTAAGTACGTCTTTCATTCTTCATAATAACCGCCATTACATTCTCACGAAATAGTCAGGGTATGATGCAAAACGCACTTAGAGTAATTACTTCGCATGAATCAATCGATATATATATATATACTTATATATGTGTATATTAATATATGCACAAATATATAGGTATGAATATATATAAACATACATACAGTTATATATATATATATATCAAATATAAATATGTATATATACATATAAACATATATATATATACATATATTCATATATGCATATACATATGTATATACATATAACATATATAAATATATATACATACGTATATACAAGTATGTAGACATGTATATCCATATACATACCTATAAATATATATATATATATATATATACATCTATATCCATATATATAATAAAATTATAAATACATAAATACATATATCTACCTATAAATATAACAATATATATGCCTATTTAGTCATATATATATATATATATATATATATATATATATATATTATTTGCATATATATACAGATATATACATATATAGAATTATATATACACATATATATATACATATATATGCATATATACTTATATAAGATTATATATGCATATATCTATCTATTTATACATATATACATATATACATATACACATGCATTTATATATACACGTGTATATACATATATACATTGTTACTTTAGGGTTAATTGGGGGTTCAGTTATTAGAAAAGAGCTCTATTGTTTATAGTCTCTATAAGGATATCATTTATTTATTGCGTTTTAAAACTGTGTATATATGCATACACACACAGATATATATAAATATTTATATATACATACATATATATGTACATATATACATGTGTATATATGTATAATACATACGTATGTATACATATATATATATATACATACATACACATATGTATATATACATATATAAGTATGTATATATATATATATACACATATATATATACATATATGTATGTGTGTGTGTATCCTGTTTTTAAACTTAAGAAATAAATGATCTCCTTTTGAAGGAAACAATATCGCCACTTTGCAAAACTGAAACCCCAATTAACCCTTTAAGTAGCAGTGTCGAAAACTGTTACCAAGAGAAATACACCAATTCCATTTGAGCCTTGTTTTCAAACAAACAGTTAACCACCTTGTCTCCTTATCTGTTACGTTTCTTCAATGGCTCGTACATCTGACCAATTCGATTGATGGCTTTTCAAAAAAGCGCATTGCCGTAAAATGTGAGAAACTGTTTTATTTGCGATGTAAGATATGAAGTTATTGAAAAAAATAATTCATAGCGTTTTAGAGTAACGGATTTTTTTTAGATGGGGATTGATCATTTCTTTTTTAGATTAGTTGAACTACTATTCTCATCTTGGTTGTTATATTCACAACGTTTCGGTCGATATAAACTTCACCAGATGCATCTTTTCGCCCTTCAGAACATAATAGTCGTACTTGGTCAGCTTTATGTCTAACTCAGGAACCTATTTGAAATTTCAAACTCAACTGTTTATTAAATTCAAAGGGTAAGATTGATCTCATTCTGTCAGCGATCGACACATGTTATAGCAGGTAACAGTGTGAGTTAACAGTCAGTTTCTAATGACAATCTTCTAGGGGTTGAAGGTTCAATCCTTACTATAAGCACTCATAACCAAGAATAACATAAAATTAACACTCATACACCGTTCATGACTGACGGAATGAGAACAATCTATCCCTGGTGATTAAACAAAGTGTTCTCTTATAATATATGTATTTGTTCTCGAGTTCGACATAAAGATTCCAAAGTTCGAAAAGAGCACTTGAAGAAAGTTGGACGTTACATCGGCCGAAATAATCTGAATATAACAACCAAAATGAGAAGAGTAGTTCGATTAATCCAATTAATAGTACTTAGAGTTGTAATAAACAATATTTTAATGCTACATTCTTATGTGGCAATTCTTCATGTTTAATATATCCGACAAATAAGTTGAAAATATTTTTTTCGATGATGCTGGTTTTGATAATACTATAAAGAAAGACACGACATTGCTCGAGATTGAATGAGGATCGTTACTACATACTTTTTCGTCATTGTCATAACGCCATATTACTTTCTTTTTTTTAACTGCCCCTCTCCCACCATTTCGCCCCATGATGTAGTCGGAAGAAGCTGAAATATTGGAAAACTCTTGAATCAATGTCTTGTACATGAGGGTTTGTAAAAATCGAATATAGATATTTGACGCATTAAAGATGTATCTGTCCAAATAATTCAATTAAAGCTGGATGCACGTACATATTCAGTACATAAAGATTAACGTAGAGATTCCGGACCACTTCCATTGTCTTCCCAGGAGAATTGTATACATAGTATTTAAATTTCATGAAAATAGGATATATTTGAGGTTTTTAATGAGATTCGACCCCCATAGCTCCCTTAGTTTAAGAAGGTACTAAGACATTCAGTACCACTTCCATTGTCTTCCCAGGAAAATTTTATACATATGATTTAAATTTCATTAATGGGATATATTTCAATTTTTAAGGGGTTATGCAATCATAGCCACTTTAGCGGTTCACTTAGAGATTCTAGAATACTTTTATTGTTTTCGACGGTAAATTTTACATACGTATATACTTTTTGATTTGATGTAAATTCTATAATCGTTCTTTCTATAGGAAACATACAATCATACACACACACACATTGAGTTATATATATATATATATATATATATATATATATATATATATATATATATATATACGTATAGATGTTTAAATTGATCTATGATATTTTTTATGTATTGAACAATTTACATATCGAAAAAGTAAGATATGTGTTTTTTAAATAGAAATAAAACAGGGAAAGTAATATTTTTAAAATAGCTTAGTGGATGGCTAAACCTCTCTAAAGATTACCTGATTCCTGATGTAATTTCTACTTATAGAAGAGCCAGATACGTCCTAAGATTGAGTGCTGCTGTTATATATGATAAAGTGCCGTTCAGAACCTACTTTGTTGCCGTCACAGAGTACAAAATCGACTTCGAAATCTAGCGAGAAATGATCTATCCTATTCTTTACAGCCCTCGTTCTCACGAAACAGACCCGCTAGTCTTTCTCAACTCAATCATTATTTCAATAGAAGGTACTCGACTGAGCTCCGATCTCTGCTTCATCTTTGTAAAACATTCACAGCACAACTCGTTTTCCTACCTCAACGAAAAATTCCTTTCTCACTGCATGTGCATTACGTTATGCAGGATTTCCATGAACATATTTTCAAGAGATTCATCTCTGTGAAAAACAGGACCAAGGGACTGCTTCCCTGCAGACAAAAACATGGTTGTCTTCAAATCCATTGTTCACAATTAATTGTTATAAACCATCCCCACAAGTAATCAAATTTAGTTTATTACATTTTTCATTTTCAATCTTCTCATTATATTCTTGATCATTCAGCTGAAAATCTATCCGTCTCATACACCCTCATCATTGAGTAGCTTTAGCCATTAATAAGCAATGAGTAATTAGTTAAAAAATGGAAGAAATAATCGATGGAGGAAGAGGTTTTGAAAATACGTCCGAATATTGTCAGCTCGTCTACCGGAGAGAAATTATTTGCTGTGTTTTTTTCTATAGTTTTAACATCACATCTCCTTCCAATATGCGGATATGTCTCTAATTCCAAGATTTAACTTCTAATGGAATTTTCCGATTTTCTCCGTCCTCATGTGCGTAATTCCATTTTTAACACTATTTTAACATACCCACATCCAATACTGCAACAGAAAGCGGGGTTTATAAAATAACTGTGCCTCCTACGTTAACTCAGGAAAAATCACCTTACCTTGTATTCTCCGTTCTGTTACGAGTTTAGCTTTAATTGTACACTAGTAAACATGAAAGGGTGTTTCATTACAAAGTGTATTGTACCTCAATAGCGAGAATACATTTCGTTGAAATATGCACACGTCCAATGTATCAAGTATCGATCTTTTCATCATTGCATGATATAAGAGATCGATTTTTTACATTTTGTTTTTCGAAAACCATTAGTCAACTCTTGCATTGCACACACTTCAATTTTTCTTTCGGTTGATTCGTTGGTATATAATTCAGTCCTAGACGTTTTACCTTTAATTGATTGGTTGGAATCTGCCCAAAATAAATTCTTGGGCCTGGAGATAAAAACATACGCTTAAATCTAGAGATTCAGGTGTTGGCAAAATTTCCCAGTGCCCGTTTTATTTTAATTAGAAACTGATTACACGGTGGGATAACTGTTCTCCTTTTGCGCTTGAAACTTTTGCACAATAATCGCACCACATCCACCTCTCCCTTTCTCTCACACACACACATACTACTACTACTACTACTACTACTACTACTACTACTACTACTACTCCAGTCTCGATAGACAATAGATATCCTCTGTAAGTTTGCATTGGGAGGAGGTCTATTGTAAAGCAAGGGTTTCTCAATAGCCTACTTGCATTTCTTTGGTCTAGTGGCAATGGGAAATCTAAATCGACTAGAAACAATGCCGGGATACGCAGAGAGCTTTCCCACATACAGCACCTTTTATTGCAAAACTGTTACTCATTCAGTGCTGACCAGGCTCGATGTCGCTTAACTTCGCTGATCAAACGATAACCGGT
Source organism: Sepiola atlantica (assembly GCA_963556195.1). Taxonomy (NCBI): domain Eukaryota; kingdom Metazoa; phylum Mollusca; class Cephalopoda; order Sepiida; family Sepiolidae; genus Sepiola; species Sepiola atlantica. The sequence continues at coordinate 86,543,866 of OY744519.1, read as the reverse complement.
GTTGCAACATGAGTATTCTGTACACACATATTCGTATATATCTAGTCATAAGCATACACAGGAGATATAAGCCAAAGACGAACGAAAGGGAGCAAAAGAAAATATACACCAGATTTTATTCAAAATATTTCCTCATTGTTACTTTAGCATGCATTTCTTCTTAAAGTCATTACGTGGGCAAGTTATATTATTATTATTATTATTATTATTATTATTATTATTATTATTATTATTATTATTATTATTATTATTATTATTATTATTATTATTTGTTTGGCATCTCCCATTTAACTATCTTTTTAATTTAACTGTTAAAAAAATTAAACTTTTATTACAGTATCGATATCCAGATCAAATTCTGTTAAATATTTCATTTGACAACTCCCAAAAGTGCCCCCTCAATTTCTCCCTCCTTCCACCTTCTCTGAATTCATCCAACCTCATCTTAAACTGATCCATGCTGTTGCTGTTCTTAATCCGATCTGGCAACTTATTCCAAAAACATATTACTCTGTGAGCAAAAAACAACTGGTTAACAGATCTAGTTTTTGAAAACTGCCTTGACAATAACCTTCCAGATCTACGAGAAATACTAAAAAATGCCCACCATAGTTAGACATGCCATTAATTATCTTGAAAGTCTCAATCATATCACCTCTCATTCTTCTCTCCAGCAAAGTAATCAATTCCAGTTCGTCCAATCTCTCCCTGTAACTGCACTCCTTTACTTATTAGTTTTGTCACCTTTCTTTGTACGCCTTCTAGTTTCAATATTACAATATTATAGTATTCTATATGAGGTCTTATTAGAGCTTTATATATCGTTGACACACGTTTCTCTTCCTCGGAATAATGTTCCTAACCATCCACCCGACTATTCTATTTGCCCTTGATACAATGGTCAAAATATGATTATTTGGCCTAAATGTATTATCAAACCCCACATCTACTTCTTTTGATTTCTCTGTTGTTTAGTACATATTCAACTCCCACATTTCTGGATCCTACATGTAGTACTTTACTAATTATTCTAGGTTCATCCTAATTTCCAAATGTCCAATATGATAATTTATTTAGATCCATCTGTGTTATTATCTTGGATAAAGGTCTCACAAGTAGTTTAACATCATCAGAAAACAGTTCTATTTCTGAATTTCAAAATTTGAAAAAATATTAATTAATGGAGTGTGAGAGAGTGTGCGTGTCCATTACTTAATATTTTTTGAAATTTTGAATATTTGCTTTTCCACTGCCAACTTATCCATCTATGTAATTTCTCTGATGATAAGATTTTAATCTTTGAAAAGTATTGGCTTAAGGAAAGAATAATAAACATGTTTTTTACCGAGTACACCTGGCATTGAACAATCGAAGTTGAAATACATTTGTCATTCGTACATGTTTATCCCTCTTCTTTCATTTATCTTTATACATATATATATATATATATATATATATATATATATATATATATATATGTGTTACAACTACTACAACTATTAACACTTATCATCAGATCATGAACCCACGTATGCTACCACTGCTACTAGACAACACTATTCGACATGCGGCAGTCATATATATTTAAGAGACGAAAATTCGTCCGCTGCATTTCAGACGACTAAATTGAATCACAATCTCCCTTAACAAGGTTAAATAACTACGTTACACCATTTGAAAGCAAACGTTCAATAATGAATGAAATTAATTAAACCCCAACATATAATTTACTTTATATTAAACAATATCTACTTAAACTATTTTTTCTCTTCAGATCAGTAAACAGAGGACACAAATCGAAACAATCTTGTTTGCACTAGAACTAGAGTTGGCAAAGTTCCAACCAAGCGAACGGACTGATTTTTATAGTCAGATTCTACGTGTTTGTGTTGTATCGTTTTTATTGGGTGATTTAGTACCGTATATTGAAGTTAATTGCCTTCTATGCGAATTGGCTAATTTTGTTTTTGTTGTTGTTGTTTATATTTTAGGGTATATTGTGTGAATACTGTTTGTTTGAGTATTTCTATCTGTGATGGTTGGGTGGAAGAGCACTTTTAAAGCAGTTATTCTCAGATTGAAGAACTTGTGACTCAAGGAGAAGTAATTTTAAATCCCCGAAGTGATGAATTTGAGCTTAGTCGATAATTACGGGGGGGGGGGATTTTAGCTAAAAGGGGGAGAACCTGGCATCCAGGGAAATAATTCCAAAGCTATGCAAACAAGGTTATCTGGTATTCTGCGAATAGCCGATTTAAAAGATAAAGCTACACCCGTACTTATACTTTTTAAAGGTATTTCACTACTACTACTCATTAATATTATTATTATTATTATTATTATTATTATTATTATTATTATTATTATTAAAATTATTATTATTAATACAAGTATTATTATTATAATTATTATAATTATTATTATTATTACAATTATTATTATTATTATTATTATTACTAGCGGGACACGTGTAAATTACACGAAATGATGTTTTTAATACTAATTATCTTGTTCCTAACCTATACATGTTTGAATAAAATATGATAAGATTTGGACTTGTATATTTAGTTTTTAAAAATGAACAATACATGAAACAATTTACAAAACTTCTTTATATACAATATTTCTAGTGACGGTAATATTTCGACGACTAAACCTTACTTTGTAAATGTTTTCGATTAAATTAAATTTGGCTCCAATTCATGAATATTTATTTACTCTTCTCCAGGAGTAAGGCACAAGGCCAGTTTTATCTTACTCCCACAAGTAAGATGTGATCCACGGTCGGGTCAGGAAAGTGGGGTTTGAAAAGCCAGCGCTCGAGAAGGTTAGCACTCTGGCCATTTAAAAATTGCCTGGGCAGCCCCGTCGGCATTCCCCGGTAGGGGAGCCCCAGGCAGTAAGCAATAAACTTACTCCTCCCCAAAGAGGGAAGGCGAAGCCTGGGAGCGTGGACCTCCTAGAACTGCACAGGACAGACCCATAGACCGGCGTAAATCAAACCTCGAAGGCCAAGATAATACCAGTCTATGAAGTGCAGTATCCATCGGAACAGATACTAAACTTTGATCTTAGCCAAAAGGCCAAGCCAATTCATGAGTAGCATTTTATTTATCTACCTCCCACAGCGGTAAGATGTAACACAAGGTCGGGAAAGTAGGATTAGATAAGCCAGCGCTCGAGAGGTGAGCATTCTGGCCATTTAAAAATTGCCTGGGCAGCCCCGTCGGCATTCCCCGGTAGGGGCGCCTCAGACAGTAAGCAATAAACTTACTCCTCCTCAAAGAGGGGAGGCAAAGCCTGGGATGGTGCACCTCCTAGAACTGCACAGGACCGGCAAAAGATTCGGAAGGTCGTTGCTTTTGATGTAAGCATGATACACAAAATCACACACGCTATTGTATTAATATGTGTCTTCCCGGTCGCCCCTCCCTACCTCTCTTCCCTTTCTCCTCGAAATGTAGAAAAAAAATCTTAGAGGTTGGTTGGTATCGAACTATAAACCAGTCGGGCTGAAGTAAAAAATACTAAGTCGCTAACCGTTACGCCAAATGGAAATACTTGAAAATATTCCGAAAATTAGGCGAGTTGAATGTTTTTCAAAATCTAGGTGCGGCACGCATGCGCAGAGCTTTTGCCGGAAGCGTGACACACGAACCCACACGCTATCGTATTAATATATAGATTATTATTACAATTATTATTATTATTATTATTATTATTATTATTATTATTATTATTATTATTATTATTATTATTTACTTACTAGGATTTCTCACACGAGTCATTATTATTAGCTAACTTGCAATAACAAGTAGTGTCTACTAGAATCTGAATGATAAGCTTCCGCAGATTTCTGCTATTCTCCGCCTCTTTCGATAACGGTTGCGAATCACATACAACATCTAACAGTTAGGCGCCGTATCCGATACGCTAACAAACTACTTAAGGGTTATATTGTGCTATATATATGCACTTTCGTTGTTTACATAGAAATACATATATATATATATATATATATATATATATATATATATATATATATATATATATATAATCATGAGTTCAGTAACAATTAAGATATCATTATATATGTTATTGTACTTACTTTGTTCGTATGTTTTATCCTCTTACAACCTTGTAACATGAAGCATTATAACGGTTGCATTTAGTTTTATAATCGATCTAACAATCTTTTATTGTCACTTTTGAAAGAATTAACATAAGTCATTGTTGTTAAATGATAATTAAATTGCGGTACAACATTCAACGTCTAGTTTCCTATATACTTTAACATGTACGGACTTGTTTTGATATAGTTACTTTAATTCACAGTTTGTAATTAGCGACACATAAAAAATGTTTGTTTTTCTCATATATTGTCCCAGAAGTGTTTAGTTTCTGTCAGGGAGGTTTGTTTTGGTTTTGGTATTCTTTAGTTTTTGTTTTGGTTAATCTGTATTACATCGTTTTCACACGTTCTAATTCGTTTGTACTGTTCACATTTGTAGCTATATCGTCTCTATTTTCCGTCTATTGCGAATGTTTTTTTTTGTTTTAGTTCGTAGTGTTTCTTGTTTAGATTTTCTTCTTTTATGTCAGCTATATTGTTCTTTATCCGTCGTTTTCTGTTCTTTTTGACCTTATTAACCGCTTTAGTTTTTTTGTATTTTGTAATGTTTCAGATACTTTAACATTTAAGGACTTGTTTTTGTATAGTTTTCTTTGGTTTACATGTTTTAATAAGCTACAAATAAAGAGTTCGTTTTATAATACATTGCCCTAGAATTGTTCTGCATCTGCCAGGTCGGGTTGTTCTCGTTTTGTTCTTCCGGCGTTTCTGTTTTGGTAAAAATGTATTTCATTCTTTTCACGGGTTTGTACTGCTCAGATGTTAATCTGTATCACCACTATTGCTAGTATTTTTTTATGTTTTAATTAATCAATTTCTGTGTTTAGTTTCTTTTTATCAGACATATTTTTCCTCTTCCATAGTTATCTGTTCTCTTTGGCCTTATTTATCGTTTTAGTCTATATTGCAGTTTGGCATTTTTCTTAGATACTTTAACATTTAAGAACTTGTTTTGGTATAGTTTACTTAATGCCTAGTTTATAATTAGCGACCCATATAAAGAGTGCATTAATAATGATCGCTTAAGTAATTGAATGTACTTAGACGACTATGTATATTAAAGTATTTATCAGATTTCCTATTATCTGTTTGTTCTTCCGTTGTATTTTTGGCAAATGGCTTCAACTAATCCATATACATCAGGTCCTTTATTTTTTCTTCTGTCTCTGTGAACTTGTATCCGTTGTGTATGTACTGTTACACTTCCTGTGTATGTTGTTGAGTGTCATCATAGCTATGATAAACGTTGTCCTACAGCTGTTAGTCCAAATCTCCATGTTCCCGTTGCTTTCATTATAAGATTGATATTTTTGTCGGGCATTTTATACATCCTTAAACATTCAATCGTCCATGTCTGGGGAATTCTGTCGTAGATTTTCTTATATTTAAGTTGCGATATTGCTAGTTGTTTTTTCTGCATGTTTTACCTCCGTCAGAATCTTACCATCTATGTATAGCAAATCATATGTCCCTCTTGTCGATTTCCCGCATCCTTTCTGTTCATTTGAGGAGTAGTCCACAGTCATTAAGAGATCTGTTATCTCAATTGTGTCGTTAAGATTTTCCGCATGGTTCATAGTCAGGCTTTTGGTCTGTAATTCTTTGGGGTCGTTTCCTTCCTGTACTCTTTTTGTATTAATGTAGTTCTTCTTTTGGTCATCCACTTTGGTATGTAGTTTTCGTGTATACATTTTCTCGGGTTTTGCGTTAACCTTTCATGCAAGGTAGGTGGTTATTTTACACCAGTATGCATGAATTCCGTAGGTGACTGGCGCGTTCACCGTTGCCATTGTTCTTATAGTTATCTTGAGTGGTTCTGCAATAATTTCAGGTTTTTGTTCCTCCTTAAATTACTACACTTTAAAGCTTTTCTTTTATAATGTTTAGCCATTAGGTATTTCTGTTATCGTTTTGTCGATTTTTTGTTATTGTCGATTTGTTGTTGTTGTTGTTTTTCATACGTTTTGGTAAAATTGGGTGTCATTGTTTTCACATGTACTATTGTATTTGTACTGTTCAGATGCGTATCTTAATCGTTGCAGACTTCGCTTGTTTGCTTGTATTTTTTTTTGCTTTAGTTCTTCATGTTTCTTGTTTAGTCTTTCTGTTTCTTCATCAGCCATATGTTCATCTTCTATCGTTTTCTCTTCTCTTTGACCGTATTTATTGATCTGGGTTTCCAGTCTGGTTTACCACCCGATTTTTGTTGCTCAATTCCTTTGACGAGGTGTTAGTTTTAGTCTTATAATTACTGATTATAACTATTATTATATAGAAGTATTATTAACCTTGTATTAGTCGTATACAGAAGCAAAGAGGCTTTTTATTGTGGCATCTAATTTACATAGGTGTTTAGGGTGCATCAAAATTAGATCAGGACTCTGACAAAAACAATCATTATTTCTCTAAATGCTCACAGATTCATTAAAATTATAAGAATCAATATAGAGTTAGAAAGCGCGTTCGAAATACATGACCAGCTAAAAGAGAAATGGGTGACATGTTAAGTTAGTTATATATTGCCGCTTATTAGAACAAATTAAACGTATTTTTCTAGGCATAACCAAGTCTCAGAAGCATGGTATAATTAAGCATATATTTTATGTTTTAATGTATATAAGAAAAATCCTTAAAGAAAACAAACATTGTTCCATTCTTTTGGCGAGGTTTGGTTTCCAGTTTGAGTGTTAGTGTCATAATTACTCATTATCACTTTAATTATATTGAAATATTATTATTTTTATTAGTCGAATACATAAGTATGAAACTTATTATTTTACAATCTAAATTGCATACGTGTTTATGGTGTATCTAGACTAGATGATGACGCTGGTAAAAAGAAGCACATTTTCTCTCTAATGCTAACAAAGGCATTAAGAAGTGATCAATAAGAATCAAGATAAAGTGAAAAGAGTCGAGAGAAATAAATGACAAGCTAAGAGAGAAATTAACTACGTTTTCAGTTAATTATAAATTACGGCTTATGAGAACAAATTAAACGTATTTCTTGACATAAGTCAGTCTTAGAGCCAATGTATAATTTAGTATGTGTTTTTGATGTCATTACTGTATATAAGCAACAGTCTTGGGGAAACAAACGTGTATTAACACTCATTTAGTATAATAATAGATATATGTATATGAATCAAATGCGCGTGTGTGTACACCTGCATGTTGTGCGTATTCAAAATATACTGAAATGAATTCAACCTACAGGCATTTGTGAGTATTCTAGCATTTAAAAATAATCAGAGACCGACACAAATATCGATAGTCTCACAAAGCTAAGCATTTAACATGGGAGCAATAGTCTTCCAAGGATTTTGTAATTCATTATAACAGAAATCGATCGAATTCAGCGAATACGATAAACGAAAGGAGGAGAAAATCAATTCATGGAAATCGTAAATCGATAAAACTGATAGGGTCGTATCTATATTAAGAGTAGGCGAAGTTCTCGTTCCCTGCCTCAGTGAACCCGTGTGTGCGAGCGCACTGATTTGCTCTCCTCTTTTCAACCTTTACGAATCCGTACTAGATCTTTGCGCGCCGATGTGAATCATGTATGAATTTATGTATCGACGTGTATGTAGGTATGTCTGTCCGTAAGCTTAATTGTGTTAGTAACTCTCGTTCATCATAATTACAACGCTGAAATAGAATCTCAAAATAGCCAAGAGAAGTAGATTCATATTAGGAATATGGTTTCTGGAGATATGGGTCACATAAAAAAGAAAAGAACATCTGTATAATTTTTACAAGTGCTGGACAAATCACACTACCATGCCTTTGAAATATAATAGTTGTCCAGATTTTATTTAAATTCTGGTTGATTTGAGAAAAGAAAATCATAATAAAAAGATTTATTAAAACTGTACATCATCTGCCGTATATATATATATATATATATATATATATATATATATATATTTATATATATATATATGTGTGTGTGTGTGTGTGTGTGTGTGTGTATGTATTTGTAACTTTGTTGATACGTAATCATTTATTCTATTTCATGTGCTATTCGAAAACAGAAATCATATACTTCCATAGCATCGCTGAACTAACGGGACAAATCCGAGCTGCCATTTTTTTTCATGTGTCGTTGGAGCTGTGCACCAAATTTTTCCGCTCAGTCTCTGAAAAATGTGTACAGACAGCACGCGGAGCTTTAATACATCTTTTAATAAACATCATTTTTTGTTGCAAAAAAAACTTAAATGTACCCTTTGTTATTTTCTATATTACATTTGCCTATTCTTCCATATTACATTTATTAGGTTGTAATAAAATGATATAGTTGCTTATGGGCTACGCTGTACATATATTATTTACATTACACTACATTTGCCTGAAATGTGTCAGCGTAAATGTGTGTGGGTTACTGTTTTCTGTATAATGGCTACTCTGGTGCTCCCTCGACGTCAATTTACTAGACTAACTCGACAATCAACTAAATCCCATCCATTCACCGTGGAGGTCCACAGATGCCGGAGAGCCTTCTACTCATAGCTTCTTTCCTCGTGCTGCTGGCCTCTGGAACTCCCTCCCTGCCCCCTGTTTCCCCGACAGTACTGACATGCAGAAATTTAAAATTAATGTAAACAGACATCTCGCTGCGCAGATCCCAATTTAGGTTGACCCCCCCCCCCAACATTCTCCCCTTTTCTTTCTTCTCAGTAGCCCCTTACGTCTACAGTGGAGGCATGCCTTGTTTGGGGTGAACTACGTTAAACAAAAGAATAATGAAATTAACCAAATGTCTACTTCAAGTAATTTTCAATAGAGAAAATCTGAATTTATCTCAATATTGCTTACACCAACATAATAAATTCATACCGCCATCATTAATTTGTAATATATGTCATCCGGAATCATTATGTAATGTATGTTTATTTACATTCCACCGTGTACTTTGTTCTACGATGAATAAGTTTAGTTTAGGCAGCTTTTTACAAACCCTATGTGAGACTTTAAATCAAATGATGGGAGTATGAATCGGAATTACACCTAGATAGTTCAAAATACCATTGCTCAGCGTCGGTGAGCTAGAGAAATATTACGCAACCCAAATATTGTATGGCCCAATGGTAAAAGAATGCGCGGGATAATATTTACCGTGTTTATTTTACATCAAGCGTTTCAGTACAACATTATGAAACTTAAAAGAATAAAATACGTTGTTTTTAATACTCGGTCCGGTGGCAAAAGCTCCTGGTCGTACCACCGATGGCAACAGCGTCTTAGTGACCGGGATTGAATATTAACGTTTCTAGAAATACCAAGATCTCTTTTCAGAAAAGCATAGTGATTCTTAAAAAAGGTGGAGAGACATCTTGGAGAGACAGAAATTTTGCGTAAATTATGAACAATACAACAAACAAAGACGGGCGTTCTGGTGACTATAACGCGAAAAAGAAAATATCACGCATAGCATTGATTTAAATGAAAAAGACTTAGATGTGTACCCTGCTACAGCATGCAACGTATTGCGAGTTTAACATATGCATAAGACACACTGGTTCCAACAATGTAATTCTCCAATTGGTGAATGTAAATCGAATGATGGGATTATGAATCAGAATTACACTCAGTGTCCGGGATCCTATAGTGAGCGTCAGTGCTCTAGAGAAATTCTAAGCAAACCAATAATTTAGTAGACAATTTTTTTAAAAAGCGCACGTGGTGTAGCATTTCTCGTGTTTACGTGACATCAAGCGACGATCGTTTAAACGCGTAATATCATGAATAACTAACAGTGTAACAAGGATAGTGCTCCTTTTGTTGGAGCTAGGGTTCTCCACAGTTGCCTTGCGTCAGACTTATATTGTCGTCTAAATAAGACACGCAAGGCTGACATTGATGTACTTCTAAATGTCAGTGCACCATAGGCCCTTTGTTTGGAAAAATAAAGTCGGTGTCGAAGCAATCCAGTAACAGGTGCATAAGATACGGGCAAGAATCAAATCAACTGTCATCCGAGATACGTTAAAAACTTGAAACAGTGATGACTGTATTTTCTGTCTCTTTCCCGCTCTTTATCTCTTCTTTCCTCACTCTTTCTATCTCTATCTCTCTATCTCTCTATCTCTATCTTTCGCTTTATCATAGCGATAGAGATTGAAGAACAGGTTTTTTTTTCTAATCTGCACGCGACAGACGTGTCGCACGCTACGCTCAGCCGCCTTCGAGTTTTAAAAATGTTAATTCTTCGGTAAAAAATGAATAAAATTGTATTTTCTATATAAAAATGTATAATTCGCTCCTTCCTATTATACAGCATTCAATTGCAGCATCGCGGCCCCTCAGCCTGTCAGATGATTAATTATCAAGAAAGAATTAATAATGCCTAATGACGCCGACATAATTCCCATAAAATACCAAACCGGGCATAACACCCATAACGAGTATCGACCCATTCGTTTAAGACAAATGTGGCCATCATTTAGTCCGAAGAGCTGGTGTACTGTTCCCAAAACTTACTAGCCCTTCCAAGGACGTCCCCACGGCGCGGACACATCAAGATATTCTCACCGAAAATCAGTCGGGTTACACTTGTACCTAGTACGGCATTCACCCTGGGTGGGCTGAACCGGCTTCCTCTGAAGGAGTAACTTTCATGGAAGTATCAAATCCCAAGCGGTCCCCAGTCGCATGTATATTCCGGTTAGGGGAGATGACGACGTTACGTTTTTTGCATATATATATATATATATATATATATATATATATATATATATATATATATATATATATATATATATAACTTAATGTATGTGTGTGTGTTTCTGTAATGTCTGTGTGTTACCTATATAAAAAAAACGTTAGAGAATCTATATTAAATCTACACGTGTATTCTTATGCAATATTTAGCGAGGAAGACAATGGAAGTGTATCGCTAAGGGGGATATGAAGGCATAACCCCCTTAAAACTCCAAATATATCATATTTTTATTAAATTTAAATCTGGGGAAGTATTCACGAAATTCTATATGCGCTTCTTACCAAAGGGACTATCGAAGACGAAACTGATTTCTAACTTTAAATATATCCTATTTTGATGAAATGTATATCATATATATATATCGTTCTCCTGATAAAACAATAGAAGAGGTCCTGAATCACTACGTTACTGTTCTATGTGACGAATATCGAAATGCCTTCACCTATAATTGAGCCATGGGGACAGAACCTCCTGAAAACTTTATGAATTTTAAACCATATGTATAAGACACTAATTCAGAGAGTTTTCCAATGTTTAAGATTTTTCCGACGATATTATGGGGAGAAACAGGAGGGGGGGGGCAGTAAAACCAATAAACTCTTTGCTACATTCTTTGTGAAAGTACTATTGAACAGAAGCAGTTTATTCGGAATAAATGTAATAATTTGTAAACGGTGACGAAGTGTACGCATAGTTTCAAAGTACCACGCGTGAACCACATAAGTAATGTTCGTGTTGAGCAAAACAGTTTAGCATAAGAACTGCTCGGTTATTTTCGTATTGTGACTGATTTGAATCGGGAAAATCCATTTTACTTTATTCATATATATATATATATATATATATATATATATATATATATATATATATATATATATATATATAAACATATATTTATATATTTTATCATTTTTATATAGATTTTTATTAGTTGACATGTCACCCCAGGACTATGACGCCTTGCCTAGAAATATTTTATCACTTAAATATTTAATGTATTTTTATGTAATCATTTTTATTGGTGATTGCAGCGTCCGTTGTTTTTTTTTCTTACTATTATTTCAATGTTCACACATCCTAAAATTGCAGTAAATTGCATTATTAGTCATCCATAACTTTATATGACGTATTTTTTGTTAATAAATATATTTTTGTTAATTTTATATGTACATAAAAATAATCCATGGACACATGTTTCTTGCTAACCTTCGATGTTGATGTCTATAGTCCAGCGTCTTTACCACTACACCAAGACGCCCTGTACTGTTTTTATTACCTAAATATTTAATATGTATTTAGACAGAGAGAGAGACCTAAATTTATATATGTGTATATGTGTGTGCGCGTGTGTGTGCGCGTGTGTGTGCAAAAAGAAAGAAAAAAATTACAGAGAGCGGACTATGTTGTAGAGTTCTAGTCTTACGCGATTTCGGGTACATACGCCAACGGCGCAGTGTCGCAAAAGTGGCATGTCTAATTAGAAGTGTTGAAGCGTTGCATTTATCTCTCACCCAAACATACTGGCATCTATTTTGCCTATATTTGTGGCTGAACCTTAGTAAGTGAACAGGCGTGGATACTTTGGACATATGTCAGAAAACCAAGTGACTTTATTACATGCGACACTGTGTGCGTGTACGTGTGTGTGCACACACGCGTGTGCACAGATCCGAACACCATAGTTCAATAAATCGATAAAAATCAATCAGGCCTTGGTCGACATTTTAGTGTCTGGTCCGTTCGTGAGAGACAAAAGATGGGGGCAATAATTCCCTCTGGCGGTTTGCCCCCCCCCCCCCCGGGGCGTCATTCTTGCACAATGTATTCGGCTAGGCCGTTTCTTTTTTTATGGCGTCCAAATTCGTAAATTGTCCGAGCGAATACTCTTAATTATCTGTAGCCCATTACTGGCGTTCACCTTTCATGCTCCAATAACCGAACGCTGTTGCGCAGTCGTAGACCGACTTTCATGGAGTTACCAAAAAAGGTCATTACGTACGACCAAATGATAAAAAAGGCGTCTTTTTTAGACAGAAAACTTTCCCACTTATTTTTTATGTTAAGACTAATTCATATTCGAAATGAACATTCAGAAGTCAAACAATAGATCAAACATGAAATGTATTCCTTTGTTCTTTCCTCGAATATATACATATACAAGTTGTCCCGACCCGGCGTTGTCCGGGAGTATTTTTTAAATTAATTTTGTTTCGCATTAGCCGTGAAAAGCTGGTAACAGAAGATTAGTATTAGTGGTAAGCCTTGTTGACATTTAAATTTACGAAATAAATCAGATATGTTATATCTAACTCTAAAGAGAAAGACAACAACATTTATGTGCCGAGATATTAAGGCTTAGCCGTCTGCCGGGGTCCTAACTTCCACAAAATACGTAGAAAAATTAAGTAAAATAAAATAAAAACCTCTTAATATTGTAATACGAAATTAATAACTTCAAATTCTATAAAATCTCAGATTATGGAAAAGTTATTTGTGTGGCTGAATAGCACTGGCTAGTATGTGTGTGTGTGTGTGTGGATGTTGTTTATAAATTACAATCTAGAACATTTCCCCTCCCCCAAATGCAAGATATACAAAATATACGTAAATAGAACCGTGGGTACTTATTAAATAAATACAATCGTCGGATATAAAAACAAAAAAGAGTTAATTGATGAGACTTCGTTTTTTAAAGTAATATGCAAATTGGGTAACCTTTCTGTAGTTTCTCACATATCCACGGCATATCATGAAGCTGTTGGCATTTTAATCTCATTCATTACTGTCAGTGTAGCAAATAGCCCGACTTAATATGTATATATATACATATTAATAATAGGAATTATTCATTCGGCTTTCGCATGTGTATATATAGCTAGTCGAAAGGTCTTTTTAGGAGAAAATAATTCAAAATATAGTAATGTTTAGAATGTTTGCCTTGTGGTGAAGTAATAAGAGAAACTGTTAGCGTGGTGGTGTTTTTAAAAATACTACTTGTTGTTGTTGCTTGCCAGCATCTATCACTTAGCACGTCTGCTTAGTATCAGGTCAAAGAGGAAAAGAGGCTAAGAGCTTTTCTAACAAATCGACCGTTGCATCAGAGTTACACAATATCTACCCTTTACACACCTTGATATACATCCGTGTTACTTTATTTTATTGACCTTATTTTATTCACCACAATACAAATTGAAAATTAGAGTAAAATGAAAATATGACTGAAAATGATAATGTAGGGTTCAGGGATCAGAATAGTACAGATTAATTCCCAGGAAACATCGGGGTTCCATAGTAGTAAATAAATTATCCGATAGGCGTCGATTAGCATTTCCGAGTTCTACATAATGTATATTCCTTGCCGGAGGAAAATTACGGACGAGTTTTGCAAAGCGGAAATACCGATTATTTATGAGTTATTTTGTATTCGTGTATTCTGATGAAACGAAAAGTTTCATACTGATTTTGTTAATCAATAATTTCTTTCCTAACAGATTCTTATCTCGGTTCAGTCCGTGCACTAAACATTAGTTTGCAAATATATCGACATGTTTGCTAGAGACACGTGATTAGTAGGCACACTCACGTGTAACACGAGAGAGTGGGGATTTTTTAATAGTCGATTTAGTTAAAACAGTTGTCAATGGGCGGAGTTAGCATTCATACATCTATGTCGGGTTCTATTGCCCATTGCCAACTGAATATCTGATCTGTCTGTCTAATCTGCTACTGCATCCACCAGGAGTTGGTTTAGCCGGGTCCAAATCAATTTACAGCGTCCAATTCATTGGAGAGTCGCGAGATGATACCATAATTCGCGAAAATAGCTCTCGTCTGCATTCGTAATCCGTTATACGGAACCGACGACCAGTCAATACCCCTGGAATTCTTACAGTAACCAGGTTTTCTCTATCGCTCCAAATACTGTCTCACACCTGCGGCTATTTTTCTATCCCTATCTATTAGCCATGGTTTTTGTTGAAGGCGAATTGCTATTTTAACTATTGTTGGGTAAACAAAAATTCATATATTTTCCAACAGCGTATATGAACTTATAGACGGGTCAATATACTGACTGGCTCCCCAAAATGGCAACATTTTGTTTTTTGGTGGTTTTGCGTTGGATTGGGTCTAGTCTACAACATACAGAAAGTTGGACAATATTTGAGTATAGGAAAGTGTAAAATTTCGAATATGACTTTTTTTGGTTTACAAGTGATTTTCCATTTGAAGCACTAACTCGGTCAGTTTTCATGATAAATCAATACATCTTGGATTTTTACCCATATTTTCAGGGTAAATCTTTCACATGAAAGGGTTACCAGTGATTCCAAATAAAGTATTATACAATATCAATAGGTACCCCTACACCTAGTACATTTGTTGTATCCACCCTGATTCACTTACATCACAGTGCTTTTTCAAAACTTTTAACTCCTCATCATCTTTCACTGGATCATTTTTCATATTGTCACAATTTCCGTCCACATGCGCTTGCGCATTCTAGTCCATGCTTCCTGCATGTACACCTTAGGTTATTGCATCCTTCTGAACAGTTGCAATGAATTATCTGAATCAGTGCATCTGGAGCAGGGCTTTTGTCCGTCATCACTGGGAACATTTGCTTCCGTTCCACCTTCCCTCCCACTCAGATGGCACCATTTAATCACTACATTCCATCCACTCCATCATCTGGTAGTAAGTCCACAAAGAATGAAATGTACATGCAGTGGGCGTTGGTTGGTCTCGTTCTGGTGTGACGAACTTCTTA
Source organism: Sepiola atlantica (assembly GCA_963556195.1). Classification (NCBI taxonomy): domain Eukaryota; kingdom Metazoa; phylum Mollusca; class Cephalopoda; order Sepiida; family Sepiolidae; genus Sepiola; species Sepiola atlantica. The sequence goes on along the minus strand of OY744519.1, from coordinate 86,528,239 downwards.
ACTCTCGCAACTTTTTTACAGAGCATATTGTATCTAATAGATGACATGGAGTTTTTTTATCCGCATCAAACAAAGCTACCATTGCCTTAAAACTATTGATTTCCACAACATCCTGGCTTTGTTTTGGTCGAGAAAATGCTTTTGCACAGTCTGTCATTGTCTTTTCCTTCTTGACGATGCGTTGGTACTCAACGTCTTTTCTATTTCGAATATCCTTGACATCGAATCGCATCCCGTAAAGACATGCAGGAACAACAGATTATAGCAAACTGCTTCACTAAGCACCTGCTTGAGAACCTTAATATTGTAGATGTCGGATTTCGCTTTGTCAGAGCAAAAATAAAATGTAGCATTTTTAGAAACATATGCACGGAACAGCAAGAGAAGGTTCATGTCTTGTCCAATGAGGTTGGTTGATTTGAAAGCAGGCATATTGATGGCTGCCTTTGCAATCTCAACATCGACATCTCCTTCCACTTGAATAACGTCACAGCCTTTCTGCCGCATTTGTTTCATGATCGTCTGGATCAGCACCTGCTTGTTTGCCACATCTGACAAGAATTCCTCCTTTTTCCCAGCACATTTTGTTACCTCGGTAATGTTCACCTTTCTTGCATTCACTTTCGACTTCGCCGCTAATAAGTACAGTCCTTTATACTTCGTCCAACTTCATAACCATCAAACACAACAGTTGATGTCCCATAGTGTTTAACAGTAAATAAGGCATAATCATTTTCAATTGAGCTGTAGGTACTAACTGTCTTCGATTTCAGACGATGAAGAAGAGAGTATCCGTCTAGTACATTGTGTTCTGTGACTGGAACGGTTTGTGTCACAGCACTGTTCAATTTTGTTTCAACATAATTTCTGAGAGCTGCTGCCAGCTGTGGTTTGTCCGCTTGACGTCAGATGCGTTTTTCTTCAAACAAAGACATTGGATAGAGACAGAGTTCACAGAACATGAGATAATCCAGCCTTAGATCACCCATCTGTGAGACCAGGAGAAACCTCTGTAATAAAAGTACTGGATCAATGCTACGATCTGCCAAAACTTTAACATTCTTGCGCGATGCTTGAGTATTTGCATTTGAACTCCGTTTGTGAGAGTAGAAGAACATTGATTGCCCATATATCTTCTGTACAATGTCTTTTCCGATTTCGAAAAAGTTCGGAACATTGACATCCTCGTTAGCAGTAATTCCAGTGATAATATTGCATGATGATTATTAGCCTCAAAAACGGTTTAAAGCTATCTAGTTGCTATGCAACTATCCCGAGGTCTGTCTCATCTCTTCTCACCCGAGAGGAGGCAGACAACCTATTATGTTGTTCGCTTGTTGTGTAACTTTGTGCGGTAAGTTATTGCATGGCAAGGTTGTAAGTGGACAACATGGCTCAAATTGTTCTCTGGTGCTCGGACATCCCACTATTCCGTGTGAGCCCACTGTGAGCGCATTAGTGTTTTCTCGGTGACAAGATCGGAGCCAAAACTAGCCCAGTATTGTCTACTGCGTCTGAATACGTGAACTGGAACTTTTGATGTACTGCTGGGTTTTCATCTCTCAAGCCATACATCTTCTGGAGATATAGATGAGCCGACTTCAGATAATTTGGATGACCAGTGGCTGCGAATAATGGCAGGCAAGAAAAGACGGCACTAAGACGCGGTTCCCAAGACTCAATTCGATTAGAATAATTCGCATTGTATGGAAGTTGGCGTTACATGAGTGGTGGTACACACAGTCTGCAGCATGAAGATCACCATCAAAATATTCAATCCTACCTTGAACAGTAGTGCCCCACTCACCTCCTCTTGTTTTGCAATGAACATTCAGAGTTTGAGCAAATGCATAAGTCTTCGCATAGCAAATCTTTCCCTCACTTTTTCGTTTATAGTATTTTCGTAGTATTAAATCTACAGAAAAAAAACAATGCGTTTTACTGTCATATCGTCCCAGAGAAACGCGAGCGCCCATTTCTACTGGCCGATAAAAAATAATGTTCTTTTTGTTTATGTGAACACTAGTTCCGGCTTCAACAATGACTTTGACACCTCTTTCGATAATTGCACGGTTTACATCTGCAACACCCTTTTCTCGAAATACCACGGTCTCATCACAGTCCAAATCCCGTTCGCATAAAGGACAAGTTTCTCTACTGGCGGTTGAACTCATCTTAGAACCTGAAAATATACGAAAATATATGTGTATTAGTATATGGTGATTAGTATGGAGCTAGAGAATGGTTTGTAAGGGCAGTGTTTGCTGGGGTAAAACGTGGTCTCTTTGAGTTGTTAAGTTCCTTATGTCCGTGCTGATGAAGCCTATAAACGTTTGCATAGTTAATAAATCGATTTTCTGATTAATGTGAGGTATGTACGATGATTGGTGCCTTCATACTTCATTTTGGAATAGAAAGAAAATAGTGACACGTTTTTATTTATTAATTCTATCCATTACTCTATTCGTCGACAGAAAAAAAACCTTTCGCCTATCTTGATGTCTGTCCTAATATTTATACTTTTACATTTCATCAAATCTGTCTTAAACATACATATTTCCACCCTAAAATTAAATATACATTGGAACCACGGTTTTCGAACATAATTCGTTCTGGAAAGTTGTTCTAAAACCTAATTGTTCGGAAACCGAATCATATTTTCACATCAAAATAATATAAAAGAAATCCATTCCCAATCACCAGATCAAATGCTTATTTACCCATTTTACCCATTTTTCATGATTCCTCAACTGCACGGACCAGGGTTAACACTCCATTTTCCGAAAAAAAAATAGGTCTGGCTGCGAAATAAATCTTGATTGTTATTGTTAAAACTCAGACATAATTTAATTCTTATACATAAGTATTTAATGGATTTATATACAAATTTAGTAAGAATCAGTTATATTATTATTTTGAATCATAACTACAATGTATAATATAAGACCTTATTTCTTAGAAAAATATATTCTCTGTGAATCTTTTATGAATTAAGAGTATTTTAGTGTATATTTTGACCATGGCCACTGATTGACTAATCACTTCGGCATCTTTCAGCTGCTTACGTAACCTATCAGAACGTTTCCGGAGATTGGATCGTATTCTTGATCAGTACCATATTTTTTATGAGCAATCATTATAAATTTTTGAATATATATTCTTGGCAACCGTTGAGTGACATGGGCACATTATTCTTTTGCAAACGTTATCATTTAGGGGTACGCCTACCCAAACTAGCACCCACCCCGAAAGAACTTATAAATAAGTCAGATACAAAAATATTTATAGAGATATAATTGTTCTACACCACAGTTTGAGTTATATTAAGTAATATAGTTTAAAAGGATCGGTACACGCATGTAAGGGCTAATAATATGTATGTCTTTGTTAAAATCTTAAACTATTAAACTTATTATGGAATATGACTTCTACGCAATAGATTGATTAACGTGGGCACATAATTTCTTTGTGAACCTTTACATTAAGGGGGCCACCAAAACCGTACCATACCACAACCGTCGTAAATCCAGGCCATTTCACTGAGTCATGTTTTTTTTCTGGTTACGTCATTGATAATAGTTAGTAAGAACTACTACTAATGAGGACCGGAGGTGCCGAAGGCCATGAGGCGCATGCGTAAGACTTAATCTTTTTTCAGCAAGTCATCAGGGCGATCAAACACCCCAAGCAAATCATTGTTAACTTGTTCTTGTCTTTGCATTTCCTTTTTATATATGTCAAGCAAGAAAGAAAATAGGAAATTACAACATAGCCGCCAACGATTAAAGTATTGCGTTAAAGTTCGATTGTCAAGTATTTAAAAAATGAATTAAAATTTTATTTCGGGATAAAAAAATATAATTTAAGATTAATTAATAAATTTAATCCAAAATGTGTGCGAAAATCAAATAAAATAAGCGAGATATTCAAATAATAATATAATGTAAATAAACTGTTCGTTTTGAAACAAAAATCACATATTCAAAGAAACTATTCGTTTTTAAAAATGTTAATTTCTTTAAAAAATTGTTCTTTTCAAAAGAAAATTCCACCACAAAAACATGACTGTTTTAATTTATTACAAATGTTTACTATAGTAAAAAAACATTTTAATTTATTTCAATAAATGTTCTATTAATTAATTATTTTGAATTATTGATGTTGTGTTACTTTACTGAATTCGTAATCTTTCATGTTTGATTTACTTTTCAGTTTAAAAAACCCAGAATTGTCTGCTGTTGACGCTACTGTGACTCTTCACAAATGAAAACAAAAATCTCTATTCTGCACAAGTGCCTTAATTTTAACTAATTATTTGAAAAGTTTTTTTTTAATTTTAGGCGCTTATTCGTAATACTCCATCACCCGTTTTTCTCAACTTTTTTACTGATCAATTTTTTGTCGTTTTTCGATGTATTACAAATATTTTAGATTAGGAGTGGGATCAGTTTCTTATATAAATTGAACGTAAACTGATCCCCCACTTTTTGACCATCATAAATATTTTAAATTATTTTTTCTGTGGACGATAACCTAAAATGTCGCTAGAAAATTCCGGGTTTAGTGTAATAGAAATACAAAAGTAGTTCAATGGCTAGAAATTGAAATTGCTACTCATTCAACATTCGGGATTAATGAGAGAATAAAAAAACGTCCTTTATTCTTATCAGAAATGAGAGCAACTCTTATCAAATTATTCAGCTTTAATTAATGATCATGAAATGTCTTCTTCTGTCTTCTTGTACCGAGAACCGAGAGATATTTCCATGCAGCATAACTCATAGTATTTTCATTCGATGTAGACTAGGTTGTCATATCACTTAATTCAAATACAAAAAATAATTCGGAAGGAATGAAGTTATTTAAAGAATGAATATTAAATCAGACAAATTATTTTTCAAAGAAAATTTTTTTCAAACATTTTTCATGTTTTAAAAATTCAAAAATTTATGACAACACCATTTTATTATTAAGTATTAATTTAATGCTTGCTGTCTAGCCTACGCAAATTAAACGCAATAATACATCTGCACTAACATTTCTAATAGAGTCATTTATTAATTATATTTCGTGATCGCTAATTAATAAATAGTGAAAAATTCATTAAAATTGGTTGATTTCCGGAATGTTAATGAATTTTTAAGTGAAGAGAAGGGGCAAATTGCTATAGTCGTACTGTTCGACATATCTTGTTTGCTACTACATAGCATGACGTCGTTTTGCAGTGAATTGGACTAGCTATTACGATGGTTATGACTATATTCCCCTCCCAATGAAAAAAACAACCTTTTTTAGTCTAATGGTGTATTTATTGTTTATACACGTCCTAATCCAATTTGTTTTTAATTAACCAATAACGAATATATTAAATCTAGACTTAAACTAAAAGCTGTTTTGAAAAACAAAAGGCAATTTGGCCGGTATCATATTGTGTAAACTAAAATTTTAAGATGTGGTTAAGTGTTGAAATGCAACACTTTCTGTTGTGATAGCTTCGTAAGTTTGTAAATGGCGTTTATCGCGTTTTGTATTCGAACTGATAATCTTGCATGCGTGTTTGCAAATCGATTCCTGCATATGGTTGAGTGATGAGAATATGGGGATGAGAAGTGATGGGAGTATAGGAATACTTAGCGTAGGTATTGTAGTGGCAATAGTGGAAGAAGAGAATAAGAGGATGACGTAAATAAATAAATGAATAGATGACGAAAATTGGCGAAAAAAATGTATATTTTCAGAAATACCTGAAATGAAATTCCCCCAAAGTAGTTTTTGCCGAAGATAAAACAACATGATGGTTTGCATTATACAAGTAGTGGTAATTGCAGGGGGAGACAACCCGATTTTTATTTATTGAAGTGGTAGTGATCGCAAGGGGAGATAACTTACGCTTTACTTGTTTACAATAAGAGATGCCGAAAAGGTCATAATCAATTAACAAATTAATAAATTAATAATTTAAGTTTAGTACTTCATTTATTCACCAGTAACCAAACAAAGGATCTGTCACCGTTTTAGTTGACGCTTTCTTTCTATTCTCTTGCTATGTTAACCAGTTTGTCGCTAATCATTACTTCGACAAGAATAGATCTCCTGTCTCGGCGTATCCGCCTTCTGTGTACCCTGGGTAAGCTGTACGTGATTCCAAGGGAAACACTTCCCAGAGAAGGGATTATTGAAAAGACAAGCTGCGTTATTGATTAATGTGAAATCGATATTTGATGGAAGCTAGCTGCATAGAAGACGTCCCGCGACAATTGCGAAAGTTTACATTAAGTGGCAGACGAACCAGACGACAAATGGGCAGAAAGGAAAGCAGAGTTTATTCATAACTATAAAGATTGGAACGGAGTGAAGATTTATTATATACGAGCGTTGCCCGTTTTGATATATATTGTTGGTCGTAAATAATTTCAATTAGTTATGTTAACAATGTTTGCCTTGAAAGAAATATAAAAAATATAGGTTGCAATATGAGGTTAAGTAATAAAAAAAGTTTGTAAAAAACCTACAAATGCACACGAACGCGCGGAAAAAAGGTATTTTGAAAAAGAAATTCCTGCGCAAGTTAAGTATTACTTAACGTGTTCAAAGTATTACTTGATAAAGAAAAACCTGCAGCTATAGAGCAGCAAATGGATTTAGCAAATACGGGATAATTTCGTTTTCATTTAATTATTCTAAATCTTAAAATGCTAATAAAAATTATTATTTAAACGTTCAAACTTTTTAAATACATTCTTCACTACGATATTGTTTGTTAACTTTTATTTTTGTTTAATTAAACGAAGCAATTTATTTTTAATAATCATTTATTTACGTGCTAATATATTTCAGTTATTGTATCAAACTAACCGCTAACTGCCCTTAGTAACCCTAGATGAAAACGAAGGAAAATCTTTATAGACTCTTTAGATTTTGTTTTTAAAATGTAACCCTTATTGAAACTTATTTGAATATTCTAACTGTTAACATATCGATTTCTATAACACATAAACAAACATTGACTTTTATATAGAGGACTCCTTCCCTAAGTCGCTCTAGTACTATAATTAGATTATATCCATGTTAGTGACACTTATTCTATCTTTCTTTTTATCTATGATTTTCTTCCCTTTTCCTTATTTCTCTCTCTATATTTCTATTTTTCTTTCCTTCGTTTCTTTTTTCGTTCTATCTAACTTTCTTTCTTCATTTGTTTATTATGTAGCGTATTCTTGATAGGGTGCGCTAGGAAAGAGTAGAAGTAAAGGGGCTAGTTATGTAAGGACAGTATGAAGACCTGGAAAGTAAATACTCAATTTACACCTAACCCAACAATAACAACTGGCAGAGAGAGAGAGAGAGAGAAAGAAAAAAAACGCCTTACCTTTCTTGTGCTGTGATTTCTTGCAATAGATTGTCATTCGGTTGCAACCTAGGGAAGTAAGGTGTGTTCAATGAAGTGACGTCATGCTAATAAGTAGATGTTGACATATGTAGAATAGGTAGACTGTCGATAATAAATGAAGGCTTAAAAAACCATTATAAAATTTTAAAAATTGCATTTAAAAAAGAAAAGAAAGGAACATGAATCGATTTATACTGAAACTGAACTTTATTCAATATAAATAAAAAAACACGAATTTGATGGCAAACGTTTTATGTTATGCAAATTTGTTATTGTGTAAAAAATATTTCAAATTTTAGAGAAAAGCAAGTATCTTTTTATTTAAGCCTTTTCTATCAAGATAGACGTGTCAACTATCTTGAAGTTTTGTCTATGAGTTTTTTTTCATAGTTTTACCTTCAAATCACTATAACATTTCCACCAATAGTAACAACATGAACAAAATCATCGGTATCCTTTTTTAATTAGCAAACAATTACTAGATCAAAGATGAAATGATTAGCATACTTACAGCCGTGACGTCAGGCGATAAACCCGACTCAATGCAAGGGCTTCTTAACGAATCTCACGACTGGGGTATTGTAAATTAATATTCTTCTATATGAAGTAAATAGTTTTCCCCCATCCTACTTTGACTAGAGTAAGAAGATAACCACATGCATCATAGACTACTGAACTCACCACTCTATCCACCTTATTCACTCGATCGTGTTACAAGGAATTTATGATAATTTTCACCATCTAACAATAAATGTTACTTTAAGAGCGACATCACAGACTCTCAAAATCATTACTCCATACAGATGGTACAAAAAGTGGTCCCTCTAATATTTTCCTACTAACACTCTCCCTTTCATCACCGGAAAGTATTTTTTTACATAGTTCACACCAAACAAGGAAATTGCCACTGTAGACGTAAGGGGCTACTGAGAATTAGGGTTTAAATTCTTTCATTGGAAGGGGGTCATCCTAAATTGGGAGCTGTGCAGCGAGATGCCTGTTCACATTAGTTTTAAATTTCTGCATGTTGGTACAGTCAGGGAAACAGGGGGTTCATGTGGAAACAAGTTCCGGCATTTGAGACCTCCTCAGTGAATGGATATAGCTGATTGTTCAGTTAGTCGAGTGTATTTACGTCGAGGGAGCACCAGAGTAGCAATTTAAATTAGCGACTCTTTTTTTCACTCAGACATGTTTAAAGAAATGTGTCATTATGTTCACCATCTAACAATAAATGCTACTTTTAGACCGTCATCACATACTCTCAAATAATTATACTTCATACAGATGGTAGCAAAAAACTTTTCCTTCTAATATTTTCCTACTAGCACTCTTTCGTTTATCACCTGAAAGTAATATATATTTATTTTTAAATATTTCACCCCAAACAAGGCTACTGAGAATTAAAGTGAAAGTTTTATGGGTTATACTGAATTGGAAGCTGTACAGCGAGGTGACCGTTCACATTAGTTTTAACGTTCTGCATGTCAGTTCAGTTGGGGAAACAGGGAGCAGGGGAGGAGTTCTAAAGTCCGGCAGCACGAGGAAATTAGCTATTGGCGGAGCAGGCTCTCCGGCATCTGGGGACCTTCACAGTTCATGGATGGAATTCAACTGATTGTCGGGTTTGTCGAGTGTATTTACGCCGAGGGGACATCAGAGGAGCAAGTTCATCGGAACACATTCCATTGAAGTACTTGTAAAACAAGCACAAAGACACAACATTGCGGCGATGTGACAAGGGCTGGATCTTGGTGGATAGTGAGGGACCTATTAAATTAGCGACATTTTTTTTACCGTATCTTAAAAAAGAGACTAGTGGATGGTGCACCAGCCAGGATGTGGCAACAATACTCCGTGCATATGCGGATGATGGTTTTGTGAAGATATAGGATACTTTAAGTACGATAGAGGGCGTCCACCTTCTTTGCAGCAGCCTTTGCAATGTCTTCTATGTATTTGTTCCAACTCATGCTACCTGTGGGTGTTAAGCCGAGAAGTTTTAACGTTGGGCTTTAAGGTAGGGTGGTATTTGCCATGGCAATCAGTGGCCGAAGAGGCTTCTTGTAATTGTTTAAGGAGAGGAGCTTTGTCTTCTCAACATTAAATGTTATCATCCATTTACCAACCCTATTCCACTACAGACTGGGGTCACGTTCTAAGGATTAAGCTATTGCCTCGGATATGTGCACGCCCGTTTTGTCCACATGACAAAACTAGAAAAACGTAACTTAAGTGTTTTCTAGTAATCTTCCATTATTTTAATACATAATACACTGTAGTCCGCACAAAATTAATAGACGCCTCTTCATATTCCACTGATTTTATAGAATATCAGATTACATTTCAGATACTAGGCCGAAAGTTTTTTCTAACTATTACGCATAGACTTCATCTCATTCCGGAATTTGCGGAATACACTAAACGAACTTAATCATTTCTAATGTACTTTGATTCAAAATGTCGGCTAGAATCTATTAATCGAATCGACTTAAGACATTTCCTTTAACAATTTTCGATTGCTTCAGATATAATTTCATTTTTTTATCTTAAACACTTAGAAAATTTAATACATAACACTTTCAGGTTTAAAAACACATTTTCAAAATACTAACAGTGTAAAACGAAATGCAGTGTTCAGTTCAAAAACATTCAATTGTTGATAAAAATCCATGGAAGCACATACTATGTTTTTTCTACGAAGCTTCCACTAATAATTAACACACAACTTTTGATCATCCATACATATATAGCATTATTCCAACATTGGTGTTTTCAGTTTCCTGTTTGGTATTCTTTTTGTTTCTTTATAAATATCGTAGCATGCGGTTTGGAGGGGGGTGATTTGATTTTACGTAAAACGTCTTCTATTCAACATACAATTAATTTTCTTTTTTATTAGATTTAGCAATTCTAACCATCCATTCCTCGCTTTCACCCCTCTCTCTCTCTCTCTCTCTCTCTCTCTCTCTCTCTCTCTCTCTCTGGTTTCATTTGCAACAACTTTAATAAAATCGTGTTTACATTTTCGACGACTCAAAACTTTAACTGATACGTACAATTTTTCTGCTCACATTCGATTAAAATTGGCATTCATCGATTCATTCAGGTTAATTTGTATTATCATAATTATACGCCAGTTACGAAAAAAACGTTAATTCATACCGTACATTATTTAAAATTATTTCATAACTTTTTTACATACTGTCTTCGATGCTAAAACTGCTAATAATATTCAAAAAATATTCTCAGCGTACGAAAAAAATGAAAATGAGATATTTGTTTTAGTCAGGTTACACTAATTCTGGAAAGCAACCGAAATCAACACAAATATTTTCGAAAGCAACCGCAAGTCAACTAATTATTAATGTAAACAACCATAATAAAGCGAACACCACCATAATATTACCAGAAATGGCCTAAATAGTACATACAACAACCGAAAATTACATGAATATTCACGCAAACAACACAAATATCATTGAAGACAATTGGAAACAACATAAATATTATGGAAAACAACCGAAAACAACTTAACTATAACCGAAAACAAACTAAATATTACCAAAAACAACCTAAATAGTACCGAAAACAAATTAGATATTACCGATAATAACCCAAATATTACGGGAAGCAATCTAAATGTTATCGAAAAAAATTTAATATTACCGCATTTTCAGCGTAGCAAAATAATGAAAATGAGAAAATAAAACTGTGTATACATTATTAACGCCTTAAAATATTTCTATGTAGTGGCCAAACGTTAATTTATTATTGTAAACATTATAACTTTCCAAGCAACACAAACAATAGTCCGTATATTACCCATTTGCTTTCTGTCGGTTCTTAACAAATGTTCAATCATTCTTTCATATTTCTCCAGGGCAACGCCAGGCCACGGGTCCTGCTAACACAACCGTGTCTACCCTCCCACTCTCTACGCCTGGGACACACCATCTCTCTATCTTTCTTTTATTTATTTATTTAATACAATAAAAATAGGTTTATTGTCATTAATTTTTTTGTTTCAAAATATACTTAACCTTAAAGTGTAGTATGTGTTACTTAATCTTTTGTCTTCTCGGTCAGTGAAGGAGAAACCTTTCTAGACTGCGGCAATTCTTATTACCCTCAGGATATGAATTTTAAACAAAGTAAAATCATCATTGTATTACTCTCCCCTCGTGGGGAGGCAACGAAATAGCACCAACATAGTCAATTGTAAAAGTGCACATTAGTTAACAGTCGAGAAATCGAAAACAAAATAACATCAACTGCCATATATTAAAATATAGGCAAAAGTTACACGAAAGGTCGATTTTCAATGTTGGTAAATTCAATCTCCCAATAAAATGGGTACCCCGGATTGAGATAAAATTGCCTCAGTCTAATAGGATTTCCTTTCACTGACCTTAGAAAGCTTCACGCATATTCTTGGATCACATTTACTTTGGGGATGACACTGGTTTTTATTTTTACGAATAAGCGGATACTTACAATCATAGGGGGGGGGGCAGTCACCCAAAACATACAGAAATGTCTTTTGTTTTGTTCAAAACATTGATAAATATTATTTTAATCACCTAAATTACTTATAGGGTTCTTTCAACTTCTTTTTGACGAATTAATACTCTAATACTTACATTATTTTAATTTAATTCATATCTATCTGGGGCAACACCTGGGCACTGGTCCTGCTAGTAGTGCATCTTTTGTAACTACCGTAATGGTAGGAATTTTAGAGAAAGAAAGAAAAGATTAAGTAGCGTGACGGTAAGAAGCAAGTGTAAACAGAATAAAAAAATCTTCGCAAAACAAGCGGCTTTTTATAATATAATCAATGACATGTGAACCTTGAAGGGGGATCACATGATTACCCATTAGTATAAAACGAATCATAAAAGAGACAGGTGCTTTTACATCTGTCTCCCCAAACCAGAGGCCATTGAAGGTAAGTACTTTAACTTTTTCTTAAGGGTATATTTTGTAAACAAATGGTATATAAGCGATAGTTTCTATTCAGCCAATAAATGGGTCTCTGACAGGTACTATCACTTGTAGAAATTGTAAAACTGCAGGTAATTGTAACTATGGGGTAACTCCACCTTTGCAAAGCTCCCAAATTGGGGCCGCATTACCGGATGCACTCTAAAGTCATAACAAGGACTGTGTTAATTGCCGGTTTTGGTATGCTTAATTAAAAGGTCGCGTACCCATCTGATCGGGATGATTCGGAATGTTCTATCTTTCTTTCTTTTTCGCCATTTTACCCATAGCTATGCATTAACATACAGCGCCTGGTATTCCAAAATGATCACCCATTTTAGTACTGGCCAGGCTCAACGTCGCTATATATATATATATATATATATATATATATATATATATGAGAGAGAGAGAGATACAATATTTTTATATAAGTATTTATTTTGATTACCTACAGACACATGTGGTTCATGCTTACTCAATCTTAAATGTACAAGATGATAATAACTGCCGGTCGATGGAGTCGAACACAGTTGAAAAGTCACCTTTTGCTCTGCAGCCTGGTATTCAACCTCTAGGCAACTATCAATTATCATAGGAAGGAAGAAAATTTAAATTCTATATCATGTCGAATCGGCGAAGATATACAGTATACTTAGTCACATAGTGTTCAACGGCAACGCATAGATTGGCAGATTATTATAAATTCTGTTATAAGCCCAATCCTTGTTGAAAGGGGACGATAACAATATTTATTAGTAAATTTTTATCATTTACCTACATATATATATATATATATATATATATATATATATATATATATATATGATATTATAATATAAAATGAAGTAATAAAATAAGGTGTCAATCAAATTTTATTAGAATTCAAAATTCAAGCAAAGTATCTTAAAGTCCTTAGCTCATGAGTTTTCAAAGATAATTCTTCTCTTCAGAGGACCATTACCGCAGTTATACTACTACAGGTAATAAAATTAAACTTTGAAAATGTATAAAAATATATACAAAAATACATTAAAATATATCAACCCAAAAACATACGCGAAGTTATTCCACTCGTTTTTTACCCCTTTACATACAACTGAATTAAACTAAATATAGCGCACATTTTGAGCCTTTATGCATAGCAGCTGTGTTTCAAGATGCATAGTAATCAGTTGGTTATTTCAGGAATGTATCCTGTACATACAAATATATAAATATATAAACATTCCGAACTCTCACTATTCATTGATAAATTTCGTATGAATCAGATGATTCTATTGTTGACGTTTGTTTCCTCGATATAATTATAGTTAGAATCATTTCTCGAAAGACATCGCGTACTTACAGAAGGGACCATGTTGTCCCTTACAACGAAAATAGTTTATAGTTACCTAGACATGAATCTAAATACCGAAAGGAACTGATATTGACATTGATGCTAACGGTATCCACCTCACAATATGAGTTAAGTATAAAACGTAATCACAATTAACTTTAAGTATAAATGTTCTTAAAAGTACTTTTGAATCCTCATAATACTTTATAATTAGGTAATTAACATCATTTAATAATAAAAAAAATATTTAACATCTCTTTTCGATATTTTGATTTATGTCTAGGTAACTATAAACTATTTTCGTTGTAAGGGACACACTCTCCCCCTTAGTTTCGCATTAAATAGAAAATTACAACTTAAGTGAAGAAATCTGGGTAATTAATCTTATCTTAGTGTTAATTTAAACGATTTATAAATAAATACTAAACATCTTCCACAAAAACACCGAAGTATAACAATCTTAATACTTGCTTAAATGGATGGATGAATCTATATAACTGGCTCTCAACTGATGCACTTAAAAGAGACCAGCTCCGTTGTTAGCTTCGTATCCAATGACCTAAATAGATACCTGAAGGCTAATTGATGTAACTTTAGAAAGTAAAAAATTACTCTCAAGTGAATTAGTTTTTTTTATAAATAAATTATAGACTTTATTAACTATTTTAAGAAATATTACTGAATTAAAATTCATAAATGTCCACACAACTTTTAGGATGTACTAGCCTTGAACTGAAAAATTCAAAATGGCGTATTAGTGGGTACCCCCACGTGTGACTTTACCTTTTTCTTTGTTTTTTGTTTTTGTTTGGTTTCGTTCAAAAATGAACCACTGTATAGTATAGGTTTTTTTTCAAGACACTTTAATCCAAGAACTTTTTACTCTTTGTGAATTTTTCTGATGATTTTGTAACATTGCAGAGACGATGTTGACATAAAAATGTTGTTTGGCTCAAGACAAATGAAACGGACGGTACAAAGTATATCTCACAGAAATCTTATGTTTTTTGGGAAATGTGAAAAAATAAAAATAAAAATAATAAAATAAAAACATGGTTATTGGAATATATGAACCTGACTTTTATTTGCTCTGTTGTTACTAATTGACAATCATCGAGCTGAATCTTTTAAGGGGACTGTAAAGTAAAAGGGAATCGATAGTATAAGCTAATACATATATTGTCATTAATAATTATATACATATATATATATATATATATATATATATATATAATGAGAGAGACAGGAAGATAGAGAAAAAGAGAGAGCGTGTGAGTGCGTGCATATGTATATGTCTATCTATATATTTTCCACAATTACTTGATTATCTATTTTCATGCTTGCATGAAATTAGTTTAGTTTGCAAATTCTACATAAATAATATTTATTTTCACGAAATAATGAAAAAAGGGTAAAAAGACGAAGATTGAATCACGATGTTATTCTCTTCTGTATTCTTAAAGATTATGTTTTTTGGAAATATCTATTAAATTGTGCCGCTTACTGGCTTTCGGCAAAAGGAAATTATATGTATATTTTGTATTTCAACAGACAAAACATAGAAGCACAATTATATTTCGCGCATAATTGGGACTTAGTATGAGAGAATATGAAGTACCTACACACATATGGCGGGCAATCGTGTTGTATAGTGAGAGCGGCATACAGACATAAGCAGGAAGACGATGAATTTCGCCGGTGTCAAGTCTCTCAACACCATTCCCTCTATACGCTTCACTCTCTTCTACGACTTAGCTGCAACTGTTGTATCATGTGAGAGGGGGAAAGCAAGTCTCCTGTGGATGTGACGTCACGAGCACGAAATAGTAATTGATCTATTTATCCTGCTTTCGAAAAGGGAGAGAATACCCCGAAAGCTGTGAATCACTCTGTGCGATATTATAATAAAGTAATGATGGCTATTTGGCCTTACGGTAAATGATACTTTTTTCTGGCAAGGTATAAAAATAATAGAATGCCACTGAAAATGCTATTATTATTATTGATATGTTGTTAAATCTTCTCTGTAATTTCCAAGATGTTGACAAAATAAATATGGCGTCGAAGCACAGCACGTGGAAGAGAAGCGATGAAACACTCGTGTTCAAGTATGGCCGAGCCAGTGGGCAGTATATCGCAATTCTTCCTCTCCAGTTTACTCGTGTGTGCCCCTAAACTTAATTGATTTCTCATGAGACTTCCATAGCTCTATATTGGAGCTTTTGACATTCTGATGATAAAAGAGTAGTGCAATACAATGTCATGATACAAATGAATGATTCCCGAGTTCGACATAAAGATTCCCGAGTTCGACAAAATACACTTGAAAAAAATCGGAGGTTACATAGGCCGAAAAAATTTAAGAATAACACTCAATATGCGAACAGTAGTCCGATTAATCCAAATTATGCAAATTATCAATCCTCATCTAAAAAATTCAGAAACATTGTTTCTGTTCATTTTTATTTTTGTGGTATATTATGTATTGATTATACGTATTATACTGTAATTAAATATTGCTATTTGTCTACAATTGCGTTTTCTCCGTTGATTTCGGCATAATTCTCGATGTGACTTCACGAAACTGGCAGATTTCAAAGGGTTTACTTAAGTTATTTTATACAACATGCTGTTTTGTTTTAAAAGGAAAAAAACAGAAACTACTCACAGCCTTCCCCTAGCGATTGTTCGTTGGAAAAGATCTTCCAACCCTTTTTGTATCATCGCTTCCATTCCCACGAAACTGTATTCCGAGTCATCGTTGACTTCATCGTTGACTGTCTACAACAATTTATGTCTCATAATCTCACCGTTAATAAATGTACTAGTTATCATATTAACTAGCTTATTCATCTACATGAATATTTAACATATATGCATCGGGATTAATGATACATCCAATAAGATACTGAATTGTTTACTCGGAACGATGTAATGATATCTCAATGGCCTAAACAATCGCCATATTTGAACCTAATTGTAAATTTATGAAGAAAATTCGAAATTAAAATTAAGTGAATTAAGAAACATAGATGAATGCAAATGTATTTATAAAAAAAAAATGGACGGCGAAAATTATGGCTTGTAGTTGCAAAGAAATAATAGAAAACTATGACGGGTGCCTGCACGCTTTTATAGCAAGCAATGGCTTCGTAACTAAAACTTAAGTTTTGCAAAATTATGTGTACAAATACTCTTTTTCCTGCTCAACCATTAAAATGTAAATTATATTTTTTTGATTGTTTACAATTGTTGTCATGTTATCATTTTGTTGTAATTTGAAGTAATTATATCAATGGAACAAGTATTAAAATACACAATTCAGGTGTACGAATATTTACTTCCTTCCACAGAGATAGATATGATCAGAGTAACAACAATTTTAATATAGATAGGTAGATGCATATCTGTAACTGGATAATGCACGTCAAGTCGGAATAATAGCGGTGTGCGAATTATGTTAACTTATTCATTATAAACCTCCAACGAAAACACCATTTTACCGAGTTTTCCATTTTACAAATCCAGAGAGAAGGACAGATAATCATTTGTAGACAATGAAGAGTTAAGTATACACCTTTTAAAAACACCACATTCTGATAAGAAAAACAAGAATACCTGTATCAAATCCTCGAACAGAACAGTTTTGCACCACTTTTATCTCCCATTATGAAAATTAAAATCTAGATATAATGATACTAAACATTATGTCTACAATCCTTATTCCAATTTTGATCAAAATCCATTACAGGCTTAAGCTTAAAGGTTCTTACGAAAAAATTGAAAATCAGAGAATATTGCTTAATTGCTTTTTAATGACTATGAATCAAATTTGATGCAAATATGAAATATTTGAATTTAAAATAAGAGGTAATGCCCATACTTTAAAATACTTCAAAAAAGAATTTTGGAAAATATTTATTAATTAATGTCTTATACCTATTGTTTAACTTTAACAAAAACTCGGAGGTATTTGAATTTTCACGAAATGTTTCCACCCTTCTTTGCCCCCATTTGCGTAAAACTTAAACTAGATATAGCCCACATTAAGCATCCTTACGCCTAGCAGTCATGATTCAAAATTCATAATAATCAATTAATAAGTTTATGAGTGAATCCTGTACATACAAATATATAAACCTATACACATAGCTAACTTTATATGAATAGAGCTTACTAAATCCTGAAAACGCGTATTGAATCGAATGTTCTTCGTCAAAAAATGTTTCTGTCACAAGAATTAGTGTCAGCAAAGTGATGGGCGTGGCTCTACGAGCTGTTTACGAATACAGAATTTGACCAACGAAGTCCAAATTGGTTCTGTATTGAAAGAGAATTTAATGCTAGAGAGGAATTGGTATTTGGTTTCGCCAAATCAAATCTGCAGAGTGAAAGCCTCTAGAGACGTCGACGGCGACAGTTTGATATGTAAATTGATAAGTGTATATAAGTCGGTATAATTACGCACGTCAATTATCATTAGGTTGACTTGTTGAGAACGACGTATCTTGGAAAGACATTGCAAAAGATAGACACGTCATATTTGTGCACACACTTATGTACGCGAGGAAATAAAAAAGAAAGGGTTCTTGATTCTGTCGGGTTTGCATCAGTTCTTGAGCCAGTCTGCCTAGACAGAAGCGATGGTTGCTGAACCGACGGCATGACAGTCTTTGCTATTAGAGCAGAAAGCCACTCATATGGGGCGTCCTTGCTTTGACCCTTTAACACCATGAATAATTGTGATACCGGCAGTCAATTCGGGCACCAAGCTCAGAGAGTAGAAAGTGGACCTTTGGTTTACTTTAAGCAGCCTCGTAACTCTCGTTTCCCTTATTTTGCCATTTGGTCTTCGTATTCCATAAATGATGTTTCTGACAAAGGAGGAATAATTAATGTCTTCTGTGTCAAAATCTATCCATATAACATTAAATGGCATTTTCGCTCCTTACATCGAGTAGCTTTATGCCTTGTCTGAGGTTATTTCCATTTAAAATAGTTCGCCTAAACCAGACAAAAATCGACAAATACAGCTCTCTTACCAAGCTGATACATTTTCTAGCCAATCTCAGTTTGAACGTGAAGGGTTCCCGGTCTCGATACTGCACAATTCATACAAGAAATTGGGCGGATGAAAGCCACTTGTAAAAACGAGCTGCGTGCAACCGCTTGAATGTTCCAGCGCATTCTCCCGAGCTATCATCAGAGGCAACGCCATGTTCATTTGCCAAACTCCCGTAACGTCTAAGTATTGATGAAGAAAAAAAAAGACGTTGCTCTCGTGTGGAAGCAAGTAAATAGGAATTTATTTAAATAACCTTTTAGACATTAATCGTAAATTTATTGAACTCAGTTATTAAATTTTAAATTTTAAAAGTATATAATTATGGTCGTGCCATATATAGATAAATATGAAAAAGTAACGCTGTTCTGAGTCCGGATTTCTTCAACGTTCTAACTTATCATTGACTTGTTCCTTACTTCAGGAGAGTAGTTATTGAATTAATGGATACAATCTCAGACAATGAATTCGACTATACATAGTTTAAATTTTATCTGATCTAATGGAAATTGTACGATCCAACAATATCCTCTTTTTTTACATCATTCACCCGAAACAAAGCATTTTTCTACTGAAGCGTAAGGGTCTACTGTAATAGAGGCCAGATTTATAGGGCGAAGGGTTCGGCAGTCAAATCTGTTTATATTACATTTACATTTCTGCATGTTGTTATGTATGGTCGGGGAAACGAAGAGCAGGAAGGCAATTCCAAAGGCAAGCTGCTCGACGGAAGAAGCTACACAGAATAGAAATGTTCAAGCATCTAGAGACCTCTACAGTGAAAGGGTGGGATTTTTTTGCTAGTCGGGTGGGGGTATTTTTGTTGAGAAGGTACAAGTACAATAGGTTTATCAGAGCACATCGCGTAGAAGTACTTGTAAGACAAGCACTTGAATGCAACACTGCGTCGATGCGACAAGCTTTGGATTAGGCAACCAGTGCGGAACCGATTAGGTTGAAAACTTTTTTTTTGCATCCTGTCCAATAGGGTGAGACTATTGGTTGGTGCACCAGACAAGATGTGACAAAAATACTCAATGCACAAGTGAATGATCACTTAATAGATATAAAAGATACTGGCAGATTGTACTAAATTGATTTCATACAATGAATGTTTTCATTAATGCGCCACCATTTATCGAGGGTAAAATACACTCGAGGATAATAATTAATTAGATAGATATATTGACATTCGAACGATGAATAGTATCAGGATTGAAAATCTCCAAATACCAACCAGTCAAAACAAACGTCGACCCAGAAAACAGCAATCATTCCCCATTTGTCAGAAAGTTACAAGACCACCGAAAGTGTACAGCAGTTATTGTATTTCTGTATTGTATAACACAAAAGGGTCAAACAATAAAATGGAATAAAATTGTATATTATTATCAATGAGTTGAATCAGTCGAAGTGTGTTATCGACTTAATACATACTCTCGAAGACTATGGCATCATTTATGTCGAATTCAAATCCTAGTTAATATATTTCGTCCATTTCCACATGAAATACTGATGGTAATCGTACAAACCTGCTAGAGACAAAATACTTCTTTTTAATGAACCAGCATTTAGAATTGTATATATATATATATATATAATGGAATATAATTCCTAATCGTCTCTGAAACGATCGTATGCCAAACCAATTGAATTCTTGAAACTGTAATACAAGATTGTTATAAATCTTCTGATTCATTTATTTATTACTATTCATTCAATTCTCTTTCTCTTTCTCTTTCTCTTTCTCTTTCTCTTTCTCTTTCTCTTTCTCCTTTCTTTGTCTTTCTCTTTCTCTTTCTCTCACTCCGTTCCTTTCTCTCTCTCTCTCTCTCTCTCTCTCTATATATATATATATATATATATATATATATAGAGAGAGAGAGAGAGAGAGAGAGAGAAAGAGATAGATAGATAGATAGATAGATAGATAGATAGATAGATAGATAGATAGATGGATGGCTGACAATTATACCTAAATAAATAAAGAATTAAATAGTTTTACAACATCGTCTCCATGTTTATTAAATGTCATTAACGAGTGTTGTGTTGTCATTAATTTTTACGTCGGGATTCGTGTCGTCATTTCGCCGCTGCTTCAAATCTTCTTGATGAATTAGTGTAAGAACAATTGAGGAAAGAAATAGTTTCGGAAATGGACGTTTAATAAGAGAAAATGTGAAAGAAGTTCCGAGTATAATGTACACTTAATAAAGAACTAAGTAAGAGAGAGACAGAATTCAAACCTAAGGTAACTATTTGAGAGCAGATAGATAGATAAACTGACATTAGTGCCCATAGACGCGTGCGAGAGTCAGAAGTTATATCGTCTTTAAAGCACTGTTCCAGCGACCTTCCGCGTCGGAGTCTAAAATCAGTTCGCCTAACATCTACTCGTTGTTCGTCGCTTTAGTCCCACGTGACGTCAAATCCGGGGGATCTCATCCGAATATCGCTTTGAGTCTGTTCCATCAATCTCCACCTGGCGCCAAGCTATTTTCGAATGCACTCTGTCAACTTTATTTGTTTCATAAATGGACACAGACATATCTCCGTGAAAAGTTCATAAATGATGTTGTATCAAAAGTCATGTTGACAAGAAGAGATGCACCTGGCAATTATCAAAAGATAAGGTAATTATCGGATGACAAAATGTCATTTAGATATAAAAAAGGGACCTGACATCAGTGATCACCTGCATGGGAAAATCGATTGGCAAAAGAAAGAGAAATGTTGGAGGTATGAAAGGTCATTTGGCAAGAAGTACATGCCAGCTGCAATCGTGTCATACCGAAAGAAGATAAACACATCTGTTGGATTGTCAATTGATTAAAACACATCCTGGGCTGTGGTTACAGTGGCAATGCCGCCCTATGAGAGCGTTTTCGGTGGTAACAAATAAGTATATGATACAACCCGAAATTGATATCGAGAGTTTGTTGACGCTTGGTCCGAAAAGAATCAACCATCGAATTTTTGTGTGTGCATCTTCCTTCTACCAACCAAGCATCCCTCGCTGTCACCGGCAATTCACCATTAGTTCTGCCTAGATCAGATCCTAGGTTCCGTTCAAGTAACTTTTATCCTGTATCTCTTCCTTTCTTGAGACCATCACCATCGTCATATGAGACACAGCTTTTTTGTAACCTTACAATCTCGTATTTTGCTTGGGATATTTGTTTTGGCATTGTAGCAACATTGAACGATGGAGATAAGACCACTACGTAGAATAAAATTGACAATTAAAACATAATATTACGAAAGTGGGTTAACGTGGCAAGGAAGTGACGTAGTAAACAGGAAGTCGATATATAAGATACGTGGCAGAAGTTTAGTTTTGTTTCAGAGTTTTTTCTCCAACCTCCTACGGAATAATATAATGCAAAACGCTGTAAAGAAAAAAAGAGAAAGACTTATTGAAGCCAAAGAAATAATGAGGGTTGTTTTTATTACTACGAAAACTGTTACAACTGCTGTTGCGGAAGAAACTATATCTAACTCTCGACATGTTTTTATTTTTGTTTTTTAAAGAATCCAAGATCATCGCCAAAGCAGGTTGAATTCTTTTTTATATCCATTTATCTCTTATTTAAAATCACCAACAATTTAATATTTATCTATTTCATGAATAAATGCGAACGTTCGTGTCCCGTGTCTACAAGACACTCATGAATGCAATTCATTTAACAACGGCATGATATCCTAATTTTTTAGGACGAAAAGAAAGGGCGATTGTCATACAATTTTGTCAACAAATCTTTGTTTGTGGGGCCGATAGTCATACTTTTTGTCCAAAATACTTTGGACTTACTCTACGCTATACACTCTCACCAAAAACCGCATTCACTCTATGACTTAATCCTTACTTTGCGAAGCGATTGCAAGCTGAAACCATTTTTTTGTTATTGTTAGAAATAAATTCTTTTGGGATCGGATCCACTTTCTTAGGCTTATACGTGAGATTGTACGACCTTGCCAGTCGGACTTAGTGTTGATATCAAAAATATATTAGTTAACTGGCTTAATAAGTTAGAATTACCCTTAAAAGTAGAATCTTATTTTTAAGTGGGTAGATAATTTGGCTGAGGGTGTTAACAAACAAATTTACCGAACTTTGTTTTTAATGTTTAAATTACAAAAAGATATCGATTCATATTTTTAAAATATCGTCATTAAGTTTTATTTTTATTTTTCTTTCTTTAATAATAAAAGCGAAAACACAAAGTATCGGTTTTAAATTACTCAGGAATATATAATTATTTGATTTGACCAATAGACCTTCCGTTTCTAGCGATTGTCAAGAACATTTAACTGAAAGAAAAGGGGCGCAAAAATCAAATAGCCAACAAATAAGTGTTACAAAAGGCAATAAAACTTACTTTTCTACTTTTTTTTTGTTTTAAAGAATTTCTAAGCGTTTTTTTTTTCATTTTGATATTACGTTAGACTGTAAAAACATGGCTGACAGTCGATCGCCGACCGTCTACGAAGGCTGATTATTTTTTTGTACTTTTCTCCTTTCAATTAGTAAGAAAGTAAATTTTAAAGAGTTTGGGGCAGTTATTGTTCACTATATATTTTTTTTACCTCAAAAGACGAGAACTCATTAAACAAAGTTCGGAGATTTTCGCTAACGCGATGTTGAACTGTTACGCGATCGTATTTGGACGAATTATTTAAATTCAATAAAAAGACTTTAAAATACTTTCAAACATCAAAAATAATCACGTAGGTACAAAAGTAACTTTATTGGCTTAGGTGATAGTTATTTGTTGATTATTAATTTTCTTCGCCCATTTTGTCTGTTGGATATTCTTGAGAATTAACGTGGCAAGAAAGTGACGTAGTGAACAGGAAGTCGATATATACATTGATTTTTCGAATTTTGAATTCCCCATAATGAAAGGAATACTTTTATCATGCGTAATTCATTTTTATGCTTATACAAAATCAAACTCACAATTGGAATATATCTAATAACACCATAACAATCATGTCTTTGTTATTTTTCTTTTTCAAATTATCAAAAAAATAATAAATCTTTTTTTTTTGTTTTCTATAGATAATATTACAGCTAGATTAATAGTTGTCCGTGAGGCAGGTAGTTGTCTTCTAGTATTAATATAAAGTTAAGTATGTCTAGCTGTTAATATATTTTAATGTACAAAATTACCTTCTAAATGAATTAACTGATCATCATGATCTTTGGAACACAACTGCTAAACGAGTGGGTAAGATGGGCTATATATTGTTTAATTACGTTTTATACAAAAACGGGTAAAGAGGTTGTGGAAATCCCTCATGACAATTCAGATATCTCTGACTTTTGTGATATTTTCACACTAGGCATTATACGTCAAGTAATAAATATTCCCTAAATTTTAGTTTCTTTGTTTATTTTTCAAGGTGTCAAGGAGCATAATATGAGCATAACCCTCATTTTAAAATTCTAATATGTAAGATTTGCATTGAATTTGATTCATAGTCATTAAACACCAATTAAGCAAGATTTCCTAAATTTCAATTTCTTTTTAAAATCCCTTAAACTTTAGACATTTAGTAGAATCAAAATCATGTATGGATTTTGATCAAAATTGAACCAAATATTGTAGACATAAGATTTGCTATCATTATACTTTGGCTTATTCTTAGTTAGAGAATATAAAAATAGTGAAAAATGTCCTGTTCATGGAATAATTTTACCGTCTAGTTTTGATATAGACTAGTCTAATAGTGACATGTTGTTCAATCTTAGTACAACGTACATTAAATTATATATATATATATATATATATATATATATGTGTGTGTGTGTGTGTGTGTGTGTGTGTGTGTGGTTTTCATTCACACAGGCACACAGGAAGTTGTAACATTATTGTTGTAATTAGCAAATATATGCTACCAGTCACGTATTTTTCTAACCTAGGTGGATGATAGCATGACGAAAGAACATATAATACACTGCTACCCCCCATTGAGGATGTAATGACTAGAGGTATTGTATCGCAACCACCGAACATATACTACACTATCCCACTTGCCGCAAAGAATGAAATAATGCCTGGGAGGATAATGACAACAAAATAGATACTACACTAACCTTTCAAAGGAGGAAGTAATGCATAGAAGGATGGTATCATGACGAACCAACATATACTACAGTACTCCCTTCCCAGGAAAAGGTAATGCATTGCAAAATGGTATCATGACAACAGAGCAAATACTATACTAACCCCTCAAAAAGAGAGATAATGCATGGGATGATTGTCTAATGGCAACAGATCACCCGGTCCTGATTGGAGCATTAAAAGATTGTAATCGAAGTACAATATTAATAAATATAATAGTATATTTTCGGCTTCAGACAGATAGATACCAAATCTCAATTAGTAATATATATATATATGTGTGTGTGTGTGTGTGTGTGTGTAATAGTTTTTTATTGGTGATTGCAGCGTTCATAAGACGTTGAACATCAATATCGAAGGTTCGGTCCTTGTCTAAGTTAGCCATGCTGATGGCGGCTGTGAGCCAGAAACATGTTAATTAATATATATATATATATATATATATATATATATATATATATATATATATAGAGAGAGAGAGAGAGAGAGAGGGAGAGAGAGAGAGAGAGAGAGAGAGAACGAGAGAGATTAGTAATATCTATCACTGGCCTTATAGTCATCACTTGTGACATGCTTGCATTTACTAAGCATAATTTGGCTTGGTACATAATGGCGTGGAATCTAACAGAGGTCTGGACTGGTTGACTTAGTGTGCAAGATAAACTTGCTTGTCATACTTCTATACGAGGCGCATCACCTTTGATTTGGATTTCGGAAGACGATGAATAATAGCAATTCTGGCAAAATAAAACTTCGTCCTTTTTTCTCGGCCACTTGAGTGTACTGAATAAATGTCTACCACTACTTGATCATATCGACCACAGAATATAAATTCTATACAAAAAGCCTAAATCATGTTCGTTTCGGACAAAGGACACGGGGAAAGGGGGAGGTGGAGAGAGAGAGAAAGAGAGAAAGAGAGAGCGATAGAGAGATACAGATAGATAGATAGATAGATAGATAGATAGATAGATAGATAGATAGATAGATAGATAGGTAGATAGATAGATAGATAGATAGATAGATAGATAGATAGATAGATAGGTATGTAGGTAGGTAGGTAGGTAGGTAGAGACAGAGACACCGACAGGTTGAGAGACAGACAGAAAAACATGAATCGATATTCGCAAAGTAAATATTCATTTCACATGCACGTTTAACGATGAACATGCTATTTTAAACTTAAGCGTTATATACCAACAAAAATACTATTTCAGACCTAAGCATAACAGACCAGCGAAAATAGTATTTCAAACCTGAGCATGACAGACCAATGAAAATACTATTTCAAACCTAAGCATGACAAACCAACAAAATACTATTTTAAACTTAATTGTAATAGACGAAGAAAAATGTGTTTTCAAACTTAAGCTGTATATACCAACAAAGATTATGTTTAAAACTTAAGCCTGACGGACCAACAAAATGCTATTTTAAACTTAATTGTAACAGACCAACGAAATTCTATTTCAGACCTAAGGATGATAGATCAACGCAAATTCTCTTTTCAACTTCATCGTAATAAACCAATAAAATGCTATTCTAAACTTAATAGTGACAGATCAACGTAACTGCTATTTAAAATGAATACGTGATAAACAGACAGACGGACAGCACTTCTTATAGAGATTCTTTGACGTATATGAAATAAGATTCACCCTATCTTATCTAGTTGTTTAGCGATTCAAATGTTTTTATTCAACTGAAGGGTGACGAACCGGCGTACAGAGCCTCGCATAAAGATGCGTTGGCGAATCTAAAACAAACAAAAAATGGTCAGCCTCGAGTACAACAAACAACTCATAGATCAATCTTATTGTAAGAAAAATATAAAAGATGACCAGCTTATCTTGGTCCGGCCGCGACTCGGAGATTAACAAAACAAAATAAACAAAAGAAGAAAAAATAAACAAAGGAGAAAAGAAAACCATCACGTGAACTCAATAAATGTCACGTGACTATTTAAGAAAAGAAACGGGGAAAACAAAGCACAGAAAATACTGAAAAATAATTTAAAGATATCTTTATCTTGTGACGTATCCTACACGGCATGAAATAAAAAATAAAAATTGATAATAAATATATAGATTATTTGGTGCAACTAGAATGAGATGCGTCCGTTCAGTCTGCGCTGAAAATCCTACTTCAAACTTTCTCTTCAAGCCATAAAATAAATAATAAATACATCTGAATCTGGGGTACACGGTCTTCACAGTATTTTTTAGATAGCTTGGACACCAGTTTGATCCCGAAAATCAGTTCGTTGGAAGCTGTACGGTTGGTGTCTTCGTCAACTTAACACCGAACACATAATTCTTCATAAGATTGCAATCATGATAATTCGGCGGCTAGATGTTGGAACTGTGAAGGCATAGATGTTCTTAGACAGACATTTCCGGGATTTCCCACAACCATCTTCTCCACCGGGCGCTTGACAACAGTGGACAGCAACTCAATAGAGTCATCTGAATTGAGTCTGAGTCCGTTTTCGAAGATATAGTATAGTCAATTCGGATGAATCAGTATGGTAAGACTTCGTTTACAGGATTGATTCGGTTGCTGGCATTCTTGCAGGTAATTACCATGTACGGTTGCCAACATCCCTAAGTGAAAGTGATATTATGGAACTGACTGGATTCGAACTTATCACACCCAGGTCGTCAGTCTGTGTCGTTATCCATTTAATCACCTTCTTCGAAGATATGAGACAGCATAACGTGATGTATATTATATCCGTATTCATTTGTTGAACAAGTTTTCTTAAATCTTCTGAGGGTAAACTGGATCACGAAAGGGCATTCTTTGGAACTATAGTGTGACAACTACTTTTGTAATTGTCCATGTCGGTGCGTATATATATATATATATATATATATATATATATATATATATATATATATATATGTATTTCCTTTTCTATTTGAATTTTTTATGTTCAAATATAAATTTATGATATAAAGGAATTGTTATCGCTCAACAGTGTAAGGCCAGAGCTATGTTATGTATTTTGTTATTCCATTGTTATCAAAGACAGATTCCCATATTTCACAGAATTTATTTTCTTATTTAGCATACAGTTGTTTCGGCATAAACTAACATATATTTAAATGCATTTATTTATCGGATAAAAAGTTATTAATTACTGTATCTAAAATAAGAATAGAATTAGATAAACAATTACATAATTTTCATTCATATTAAAAGGCATTTACCAATTATTATAGACAAAATATTTATGATTAATTATAAAATAGTTATATAAGATAATTTTAAATACTACAGATAATTTTCTAAATATTATTCAAAACCTTAACAATGGAAGGGTAGAAATTGATAAGACCGTGCACTTCCGGTAACTCGGAAAAACGGACGTAACCTAGTTTACGAATATGGATCCCAAATGTAAGAAAATGAATATATTTGTAAAAATCGACGACAATTACCCGTAACATAAATAAAAAATTGGACAAAGCAAGAAAGGAAGGTTAGTGGAGAAGTATATATTTTAATTTAGGAGATTCTGAATCAAAATATTAGAGGATGAGGAACACTTCAATTATTAACAGTGAAAAATCTTAGATGCCTATACGTTATGACAAGTTCCATTAGATAAAAATTGGATTTGATGCTGAATACTGACTGTAATTTAGAGGCTTTATTTACCTTGTTTTTCATTGTTCTTTATAAAATCAGCACTGAGGATAACACACCAAGAAATAAATCCATAAGAGCATTTACATATATCTGGGTGTATGCCGAAAACATTGTATGCTAAATAATAAAATAAATTTTGTGAGATATGTGAACCTGTCTTTCAAAAATGTGGATATGATATATATATATACAATAATATTTTTATAAATAAATATTAAATATTTAAATACCTAGAGACATCGATGTTTCATGCTATCCAATCTTCAGTCTAGGAACTAAATCCCAACGGTCGGTGGACGCGAACCCCGAACACAAATCACCATTGATTCGTAGTTGAAGATCTTACCCGTAGACCACTATCAACCAGTTAGTAAATAGAGGAGAACTTTAACTATAAATAGTGGAATTCGGAGACTATTTACCAATATATATATATATATATATATATATATATATATATATATATATATTTCTTAAATGTTTGTTCTGAAAAAAAGTTATTTCGATTAATAAACCGTTTGAGTTTTTTCTTCAATTGTACCAATTAATGGAAAACGATGTTTGGGAATCCAGTATTATTAAAATGCTTGGTTCAAATAAAAAATGATTTCGAAACGATTTGCTATGAAGTTTTCTTTGAACATTAACTTTAAAACTACTTTAAAACGTATATATGTATATATATATTCTAGAGATGAAAGATTGGAATAAAAATTGAAAAGATACAATATTTATTAAAACATGCTTTGAACTTCTGATGTTTTAATAAATAGTGTATCTTTGCAATTTTTAATTCTCATCTTTCATTTCGAGAATTAATTGCTCTATTCAATATATTGAGCTTTATATTATCACGATAGATTATTATTAAACGATAATTCAATTATCTTAAATTTAATTCAATATTTTAATATTATCTAAATATATATATATATAGATTTGGATATAGAAGAAGATCCACTATACATACAAGCAAGAGGTGTTAGTATATATATATATATATATATATATATATATATATATATATATATATATATATATATATATATATATATATATTAATCTGATATGAAAGAAGATCTAATATCCACACATGCAAGCGGTGGGGTTAGTATATATATATATATATATATATATATATATATATATATATATATATATATATATATATATATATATACTAACCCCACCGCTTGCATGTGTGAATATTAAATCTTCTTTCATATCAGATTTATATATATATATATATATATATATATATATATATATAACATCTTGCTTGCATGGATATTGGATCTGTTTCGGTATGAAACTTATATATATATGATACTAAAACTCTTTTTTCTTTTACCTTGAACCTTATTCTCTATGAGACTACAGTACAAAAAGTATTACTATTTCGACATTTAGGTGCACAAAACATTTAAAATAAGGTTTACATGGCAGCCAAACGTGAAAATGATGAGCGTTAAACAAGATGGTGACATTGTAATTGCAATATGAAATAAACAATGAGTGAAAAAATGAAGAAAAATGAAAGGTTATTTGACTATTTGATAAAAATAACGAAAAAATAGGGTGAGTAGAATGTGAACATTGGGTTTACTTCCGGCAGTCTCGTAATTCCTGCGTCTCTTATTTTGTCATTTACTCCTTACTTTCAATGAGCCATTTTTCTGACAAAGGGAGAGAAATTGATGTTTTCTAAGTCAAAAATCTATCCATTTAACACTTATCGTTGGCTAGTGTGTGATTTCGAAGTTGTATTTTTTATGTCTTTACGTCAAGTAGCTGCATGCCTTGTCTGGAGCGATTTCTATAAAAATAAATAAATTAAAATAAAAAGCTCATGAAATAAAGGTAGTGTATCTGTATGTCAGTCCTACAAGGCAATTGAAAATCAATTACAACTTTTCTAAGAGAAAATCTGATATTCAAAACCGACTTAATTTCGGTTCTCAAAGACAATATAAGTTACTGAGAGGACTGAGTAAATCGAACGAAAATAAATGTCCTTCGCAATGACGGCATCATAGTTATAATAGCAAAATAAGGTTAAATCTATTCATTTGAATTATTTTGTAATTGTTAACCAGTTATGTAACGTACAATGTTTTGAACACAGATGTGCTATTATATTTCTACCCGGTCTTTTATGAAGATGTATCTGTTTCGCCGGTAATAACAAACTGGGTATTAAACATGTGTGCTGATTTATACTTGTATTAAGAGAGCTTTTATAAAAAATACGGTGGGAAGTTGTTGTAAAAGGTCCGAGAAACCAAACGTGATGCCTGAGTAAAAAAAGGTGAGTGAAATACGCGAACGGAAGTCATGCACTACGTCACGAAAGAAGGGGCGATGAGAATTTATTTAGAGCAAGAATAAACACACGTCTAGGCATGTAGCTTATAAGGTAATAGGTAGTGTTAGACCCTGAACGTCTCTCTTCCTTTTTGTCTGTATATCTATGCTCGAGCATAAATGTAATAATGAGAAAAATGTCTTTTCAAAAATCACCTACGATTTGTTTAATGTATTGTAATTAACGACGATAACATGAGGAATAAACAACAGATTGTCCGCAACAAAACATAGTTTAACATTAAAAGTTATGCATTCTTTCATTCTACTAATAAGTTTTTAGAAGATAGTATTCACCGCTATACCAACTCCTATTTCTAAATAGAGTGTGAAATGTCCATAAATATAGATCAAATGCTATCAATAAAAAATATACACGCTACATAGGTCAGATAATAAATTTATTTCGACGTTTCCCTCATCTCGACTGATTTGCATTGCAATTTTCTATCTCTGGATAGGTCTTCATTTACAAGTCTCTAGTTGTAGTCCATCCTTATCACTTCCTCGTATATTTTCTTTGGCCTTTTTTCCAATTGAACCTGCTATCTCAACTTTTCTTCATCTACTAACACAAGAACTCTCGTCCATTGTTTCAACATGGCCATACCATCAAAGTCTCCTGTTCTGCACACATCTCACTATACTGTCCAGATTAATCTTCTTATGAGGTCATCAGATCTAAGCCTGTCTTTAAGACTCACATTACGCATCCATCGTATAATTCTCATATCAGTTCCCTCCATGCAACGTATGTCCTCAACTATCACTGACTAGGTTTCTTTCAATACATCATCATCACACTGTAATATTTAAGTAATCAAATGTTGTCCATTCCATTCACCATTTTCAATTCTCTTATAATATTCTTCAGCATGCAACTGACAATCTATCGATTTCATTAACTCTTATGCTAAAGTGGATTTATGCCTCAATAAACAGTGACTCATTAGTAAGAAAAAAGTTGAAAATACAATTTGATAAGTACTTGTAAAAATTAGTCATCATTACAAAAAGGAAGTTATGTTTAAATCTATTGTAAAAGTGTTGGATACTCCTAGTGATTGTCTGAATGGATTTATCTACATCCCACGTGTGAATCGTGTTGCTGGCCACCATATTCTTCAGTGTGACCATATCAGTTTCCTATTCTTTACATATCTTATTATACTGTTCAAATTTAATCTCTTCTCTAGACTCATCACATCTTAACCTTTCTTTAAGACTCATGTTAAACATCTATCGTATCATTCTTTACGCAATTTCTCTTTAGCCAACGCATCTCCTCAACTCGCATTTTGACTTCCATACATCATAACACTACCTACACTTCATACACATGCTTGATAGACTCTTCTTTTAGTCGACAGTGGTAACGCTCTGTTGATTAGTAATGGGAGAAGTTCCCTAAACTCACTCCATGAAATCTTAACTCTTGCAATCACACTATGCAAATCATCATACAAATATAGTTTGTCCACATTTACCGAACAAAGCGAAAGTATTTTTGTACATAAACAAACTGTATACAACAGCTTACAAAAAATAAAAAGTCAACATTTTATGGTTTTACATTCACATACGAAATAAATGGGCGCAACAGACAGTGGAAGCAGATCTTTTTATCGTCTTTATCACACCACCTTTAAAGAAAGATCAACAAATGGTCAGAAAACTTTATATTGCACCGCAAAATTAACGATTTTCTTTTATTAGTGTTGATATTTCTTACACAGATGAGTATATGCACATACATATACACGTACACGAACACACGTACACGCACCTGCATACATAAGCTAAACGTGTATACATCCATGTAAGTCCCCAATTGATTTCCTTACAAAATTATATCATGTCAAGTGGATATATGAGATCCAGTCTAGTTACGAAGAAAAATATAACTTTACCAACGCGATTACAAAATACCAACGAGTAACATTAAAAATTAATTGTTAAAATTTCGTGACAACGACATTTCCATTAAGACAAACACTCTTTATCTCTCTCCATCTCTCTCTCCTTCTCTTTCTTTGTATTCTCTCTTTTGTTTCATTTTACTTCAGTCGAAGTTCTCAAAAATTAAGGGTCGCATCACTCAGACTAACACTTACTCTCTATATGAGATACATCGGCATTCGAATATTCCATTATAGTTCTTCTTTACCTGTAAAACGTTGAGTTTATAAAGACGTTAAGAACATTAATTTTCCTCTCCCCAATTGATCAGTTAACTAAGTTTTAGTATATCTTTCTTGTGGTCTCTTGGTCTTACTCGATTCCAGGACAAGAATTCATCTAGTCTGGTGGAGTATCCAGCTACGTGCTGTTACTTGAGGTAATAATATTGGAGAATGTGCACCATTCCTCGGACGAGCCAGTGTATAGTAGTATTGAGGGGTCTTATTTAGGCTTCGAATACTATGTTATTTTGCATATTTGGTCAGGGAGTACTTGAAGGTTGAACTATCCTAATGTCAGATTGTCCTGACAAACCCTTGTACTGAGAGACATTCGAAGTGGTGTGTATTAGGAAATTCAAAGTCTCTAGTAGGTAATTAAAACTTTGTATATATTTATATATGTGTGTGCATGTGTGTGTAATAGACACTAAAACTTTATATAATCAATATACATATGCATATATATATATATATATATATATATATATATAGAGAGAGAGAGAGAGAGAGAGAGAGAGAGATTATCTGAAGTTGTAGTATATATATATATATTTCTTACGAACTCTTTATATATTCTTTTAATTTAAGTCTCTGATGAATAATGAGTTGAAGAAACCACTGTAAAACCACAAGGAATTCTACAATTAAAAATAAAAATTAAAATTAAAATAAATGATTCGATTTAAGACATGGTCTCATGGCCCTTGGAATTTGAAAAATCACTATACAGGGTGTTTCAAAAGTCTTGGGAACATTACAAATGCGTATATCTCATGAACTATTCCAGGTAGAAAAATGAAACTGGTGCCATTTTAAAGCTTGCTTAATCAAGTTTTTGGTCATACTAATGATTTTCGTGTTATCTTTCCAGGTGCAGTAATGGCGTTCTCTAAACAAGACAAGGCATTTTGCGTCCTCCAATTTGCAAAGACTGAATCGTAGACATGTGTTCAGCGTGCATTTCGCAGGAAATTTAAAAAAGAAGCCCCTGAACGGAAATCCATTGTCAGATGGCATGCTAAATTCGTGAAAGATGGGTGTTTGTGCCCAAGTAAGCGAACAGGTCGCCCTTCAACTTCAGAAGTTGCAGTTGAGCAAGTTCGGACAGCCTTTCAGCGAAGCCCCCGTAAATCAGTGAGAAGAGCCAGCAGGGAACTTCAGCTTGCTCCAGCAACTGTCTGGCGTGTCTTAAGGAAACGACTGCAAATGGTACCTTACAAGCTCAAGTTGGTCCAAAAGTTGAAGGACACTGATAAGCCACTTCGCCGTGACTTTTGCATTGCAATGCAAGAGAAGTTGGAAGATAACGGCTTTGATGACCGGCTTGTTTTTAGCGATGAGGCGACCTTCCATCTGAATGGCAAAGTTAACAAGCATAACACTCGCATATGGGGTACTGAGAATCCTCATGAACTTCTTGAGCACGAGCGAGATTCACCAAAAGTGAACGTGTTTTGTGCAATTTCCAAGAAAGGTGTCTATGGACCGTTCTTCTTTGAAGAGGCAACTATCACTGGTGAATCCTATCTCAACATGCTGGAAGACTGGTTAATGGCTCAGTTGGAACAAGCAGAATCTGATGACTTCATTTTTCAACAAGATGGTGCACCACCACACTGGAGTCTTAGAGTAAGGCAGTTTCTTAACACAAGGCTGCCTGGTAGATGGATTGGGAGATCTGGGCGAGGTGATGACGTTCTCATGCCCTGGCCTCCTAGGTCTCCAGATCTTACCCCGTGTGACTTTTTCCTTTGGGGCTTTGTCAAGCAACAAGTCTATGTGCCGCCCCTTCCAAGAGATATTGATGAACTAAAGGCTCGAGTAACGGCAGTTGTGGGAACCATTGACGTCAAGATGCTGGAACGCGTTTGGCAGGAAATGGACTATCGACTAGATGTCTGCCGTGTGACGAATGGTGCTCATATTGAGCAACTTTGAAGATTCCCCACAAAACTTGAAACTTTAACCTTTCCAACGGTACCAATTTCATTTTTCAACTCCTAATAGTTTTTGAGTTATTAAAAATCGTTATGTTCCCAAGACTTTTGAAACACCCTGAATAAAGATATATATATATATATATATATATATATATATATATATATATATATATATATATATATATATTACATATTAACTCCTTTATTAAGAAAGTGTAATCACTATCGTTTCGCATGGAACTGATTGTATCTTGTTAAGAGAAGAAAACTACTTTTTATTTCGTCTCTTGACACTGAATTTTTCTTGAAAGATTTCAAAATATATACATTGTATGTTACCTAAAATTGTAAGCGATGGTATATGACAGGCTAGGATTCAAAATCATTTTCAATCTTTATTTAAATGAAACGCACGTACATATGGATAAGCTTGGCTACGTGCTAATTTCCGGAGCTGGATAATAATATTACGAAATTCAGAATTTTAATTAGTATGTTTTAAATTTTTTAACCTTCCGAATATATATATATATATATATATATATATATATATATATATATATTATTTCATGTATATACACGTATGATATTATAAGTTAATATAATATGTTGCGTATATATTTTTTCAGTATTTACTTCAACAGTGTTCAATACATGAGGAGAGCTCAGTAGTAGTATTAAAATATATTTAAGGAAAGTTAGCTACACAGAAACGTTCATGTTTCATTTTCGAAAATATTCGAAAATATTCATAACAATAACTGCTTGGATAGATGGTTTGCGATTGCCTCTATATCTAAGTAATGTTGCTTCTAGTTAACTAACCAATCGAATTTGTTGGTTATGTCACGCTTTGAGCTATTATTTGTATAGGTTAATGGCCAAACATCTCTCAAACAACGAGCGTGGTAGCCCTAAACCAACAAAATGCAAATACCGTAACAAATAACATAAAAAAGATGAATTACTTGAGTTCATATGTAAGGTCACTAATGTTAATTTGACCTAATTGAAATTGATAGCCCTTAGTTTGTGAGGTGTTTGGTCATTGGCCAATGGAAATAATAACCATAAATGTGGTAAAATAAGCAATTAATTCGATTGGTTATTAATCTTGAATTAACACTACTTAGATATAATATATCGTAAACCAAACATCCATGCATTTAGCATGAACGTTTATGTGTAACTTACTTGCCATAAATATATTTTCATATATATATGTATATATATATATATATATATATATATATATAAAGAGAGAGAGAGAGAGAATGAGTGTGTGTGTGTGCGTGTGTGTGAAACAGACACATCAAACCAGACATCACATCTA
Source organism: Sepiola atlantica (assembly GCA_963556195.1). Lineage (NCBI taxonomy): Eukaryota > Metazoa > Mollusca > Cephalopoda > Sepiida > Sepiolidae > Sepiola > Sepiola atlantica. The sequence continues at coordinate 86,491,860 of OY744519.1, read as the reverse complement.
AAACTTTGTAATTTTAATCACGAAATTATTTGTTTATATAAATTGACATATATAGTTCCCAACTTTTGAAATGTGGATTACATTTTTTTTTAATAAAGAAAGATTAACCTCAGATTTTTCTTTTTTGATCGGGAGACTAAAACTGGCATAAATTTTTATCACTTTTTACACAGATCGATATTTCAAAGATCGATACCGTGATAGGAGATTAAAATGGTATAATGGTTATAGTGCGAACGATGGAACCGAGGCGATTTGAAAACAGCAAACAAACATCAAAAATGTGTGTGTGTTTCTATTATTTATGCAGAGTTTGTATCTGTCTACTAATGGTACTATTTTACTACCCTCTAATGCCAAATTCAGTTTACTATACTATATCAGATTAATGTAGTATATTTCAATGTTCTATTTAGAGAATAGTGTAGTATCTGTTGTGTTGGCATGATACAATTCTAGCTGGCCTTACCACCTCCTTGAGTCCGGTGTATTGTATGTTCCTGCGTCATGATACAATCTTCCCAGCCATTTCTGCCTCTTTTTGGGGGTAGGGATTCAGTTTAGTATCTGTTCAGTGGTATGATACCATTCTCCCAAGTATTACATTTTCCGTTGTTTTGGACGGGTAATGATATACTGATATATAGTTAATGTAATAGATGTTATCAACGAGTATGGAACCGACCAATGTCGTTTTGAAATCCTACCGGATCTTTTGCGTAATACTGTTTAGAAAGGCATGAATCCACACATTCTGTTTCGCTGTGGGTGAAATAGCAAGCTGTGTCCAGTTAGTATTATTTTGATTATTCGGACTACTACTCTCACCTGGTTGTTATTTTTGATGAGTTTCGGTTAGGGAAAGAACCGACCTTCTTTAAGCGCATCATTTCGAACTCGGGAACCTATACAAAATATCAAACTGAATACTTTATTTAATCAACGGTGGTAGGTTGTTCTTGTTCTGCCAGTCATGCCAGGGTAGAAGTGTTTATTAATTATTATGTTATCTTCAATTAGTATCGACTGTAGTATGTATTAAATGTGCAACCTCCAGAAGACTGTCACTTAGAACTAATTGTTAATCAACGTCTTTATCCGTTGCCCCAATTATCGTATACAATAAATCCTTTACAAGAATATAATACGATCTCGTATATAATACTGGATTCACCCCCATGCACTAACAGTTAAACATTGATATTGGCATATAATATAGATCTGGATACTTTACCGAATTGTAGTAAAAAATGAAAATTAGAGCTGAATGTAGAAAAGTTGATAGTTTGCATAGTGAAACAAAATATATAAAATATGATTACAAATTAAACAACAAAACTGACGGAACGGTTTCATTTTCATATAAATTATATCAATAAGAAAAGGTGAAAAGAAATCAACAAAGAAGAAACGAACAGTTAAATGTATGAATAATGTAATTCACTATTGTTGTGTCAACTCCGGAAACCGCTCCATGTTTGTTGACAGAAATCTGATATTAGTTTATTCTATCAATCGGGAATGTTTATGAAGTATTTCGACTAGACAAACCGAACGCCCGGAAGAAACAAATAATACTTCCGACCTTCTGTGTGGAGTATTGTCTTAGAAAGAGCTATTCAGCTCGAAAAAAGGTAAATAGAAATTTGAAAAAAGACAAACCGTACACATATTTTCTTAAAACTCGAATCAGGAATCGTTGACAGCTAATTCGATGTTCGTTTATTCCGTCAATCGGTTATATGGAATAATTATTTTGAATAGACAATAGAACACCCGAAAAAAAGAGTAATTAAAGTAATCGCTCTATATGTATGATGAAAATATATGATTAGTAACAGACAATAAGAAAAACGTAAATATGAAATACGAAATAATGAACCTATTACGAACAATTCTGGGAGTAGATTTTAGCGTGAGAATGAAAATAACTCCGACAATTTTGTCTGAATGACTGTCTCAGGAAAAGATGGTGTTCTTGTAAAATGTAAAAAGGAATTCGATAGAGCACGAAACGATCACATACTTTCTGATAATACGCATAAGAAATTGTGCCTGCAGAAAGAAATTAGCATATACAGGTTTTGGTTCGCAAGCTATCATAGTAAATAAAATAAGGAAAATTCACTTTATTTTATATATATATATATATATATATATATATATATATATATATATATATTATTTGTCGCCCCCAATCTAGGTTGGGCACTGTATTGAGTAGTATTAATTCATCCGTCGTTTTAGCTTTAATGTATGTTTCTTCATTAGTTGAACACCGTTGACGACAGCTGCCTATAATAGGTTTAAACTCTCTCTGATTTATCATAGTGGGCGAGTGAGTTAAGACGTCGGAATTTGAGTTTAAACATGACATGTGTTCCGGGGTTTCGAATCCTGCGACCGGTATGAATAATTATCTTTACACTGACGATTCCCAAAAGGATTAAACGTATACGTATGTGGATAAACAAATATATATAATTATATATATTATCTATCTATATATATATATGTATACATATATATTTATTATATATGTATTATATATATATTATTATATATATATGCATATATATAACAATTATTTATAAATGAATATTATTTTAAAATTAACCTATGTACACATGTGCTTTATGCCACATAGTAATATCAGTATGCCAAAGACAATCGCTGCCGGCCACACGATTCGAACCCAATACGAAAGTTATTTTTGACTCAGTAGTCAGAGCGCGTAGCGTTGTGGCTACTGACAACTGAAAAATCAAAAGGCTAATTAGATTATGTTATTTGAGAGTGTTTTTAATTATAAATTTAAATCTTATGCTCATATTCTGCCAATTATGTGAAAGACAAATAAGTAGAAAACGTAATTTCAACTAATGTAAGGTGTACTCTAATCTAGATGAGAGAAATGCGTAAATTAAATGAAAAATGACGTAACTTGAGAAGTAAAATAGAGAAGGCCATAAATATATTTAAATACAAAATTGATGTAAATAAAGCAGACATTGAAATAATTTCATTTATAATTTCCCAACCGTTGACCGTTATCCTTCAAATGTCGCTTATTTGTGTCAAATTGAAAAAAGCAAATGACTTCATTTTTTCAACTTCCTGGATATACTTTTAAAATTACCATCTGTCACCCTCACAATCGATTTAAGACGTTGAATGTATACACTAATATTAAATGTATCAACGGATCACGGGTTGTTTTATAATGCACGAGATGCTAATAAGATCTCCGAAAGAGTAGTATATCCAACCGTTGGCACCAATCGCTACACATGTGAATTAAAATATTGTATGAAAAGTTGTTGTACAAAGTAAACTAACTAAACTCATAAAAGGACTACACTATCTCTATCAATATAAAGTTAGGTATGTTATATATTGGTATGGACATGGTTCACTCCTTAACTAATTAACGGATCATTATGAATTTTCGAACACAGCTGCGAGGCATAAAAGTGGGTAATGTGGATTATATTTTTTAAGTTAGTTATATGCAAATGGAGCAAACAGAGATTGAAGCACCTCGTGTGAATTCAAATACCTCCAATTCTAGTGAACGTCTAACAAATGTTAGTAGACATCAATAAATAAATATTCCCCAAATTTTAGTTTCTTTTGTGGAGTTTTTACGGGATTAATATGAGCACAACTTCCCATTTAAAAATTCAGATAGTTCAAATTATATATATATATATATATATATATATATATATATATATATATATATATATATATAATTATTTATTTTATTTATTAATTCAGAACATTGGAATGGTGAAAGAAATGAACAGAAATGAATATAATCGAAGACAATATTTGAGGTATCTTTGTTCTTTCCTATTTTAAGAAACAAAGATTTTCACCCGAAATAGCAAACGTTTTTTACCATCCCAGGTGTTAATATTCTTAGAAACTGTTTTTTTATATGGAAATCACTCCAGATACGGAATGAAGCCACTTGATTAAGGATATATATATATATATATATATATATATATATATATATATATATATATATATACTACTTCAAAGTCAATAACTAACCAGAGATTAGTTTCAGATAGATTGATTCCGATCCAGAAAACAGCAATTCTTCCTCCTTTGTCAAAAGCATCGCTCATGGAATGTGAGGACTAAAGGACAAAATAAGGGAAGCGAAACTTACGAGGCTTTCGAGAGTAAACTCAAAGTCTACTTTCTACTCTCCTATCAGTATATTTGCTGATATTCTATGTGATATATAATTGTAATAATGTATACATCAAATATTGTATTCGATTATTTTTTGTTCCTTTCTCTTTTATTATTCCCGTTTTCTGCATTGCCCCTCAGCCTTAATAAATACACATATGCTTATTTACTAGCAATGCTTCAAGCAAACTAACATTTATATTGTATATATATGTATACACAGGCATAATGTTTTGCTGTATCACAGATCTTCAATGTGGCTAAATGAGCACCTACTCCAAGCCAGTAGTCGAACTTACAACAATCTAGTCGATAGTCAGTAGCTCTATCCACTAGTCTACGGGACAGACGCTGTTGCTAACTGATATCAGTAATGTATTTTTTATAAACATTGCCCGAAACCAACTTTACCGTGCGTTTTATGTTTCTTTACGAAGAGCTTTGCATACTATATATATATATATATATATATATATATATATATATATATATATATATATATATATAACAACATTTTCCTGCATTCCGATGACCAAGATTGTATCTATTTTACTAATCATTTTTTCAAAACAAAAACTTGTGTACAATTACAGATCTGTTTCGTTTACAGAAGAACAACCTTGTTTTGTATGTCCATCCTGAATCTTTCTTCCATATACTCATCAGAAAACCAGAAAGTTCTCAATCAGACAAAATACATAGCGATTCAATGAATGATGAATCCAAAAAAACGAACAACTCACATTTAATTAATCTCCATTGACAGCGAGATTTAGAAATCGCTACCCAGAGCAACCATCTTTGATTATGAAGTATAGCTAAGAAAAATATTCACTATATTGGGAAATGAAACCTACTATAAGAGTAAATGGTTAACTTAGTTGAAGCTTAATAAAAAAAAGTTTTAAAATGTAAAAAAAATACCTCAATAAATTTATAAATAATAATAATCATATAAAATATGTAATTTAGAGTTAAACTGGAGAGAGTAAGTTCAAAGTATAGTATAGGTGTACTAATCTATATGACACCAATTATTATTAAAAAAAAGTTTTAACGGGTCTAACCAGGGGTTTTTAGCCCGCCTAATAAACCGGTATCGTCCGGGCCTTTGGGTCTGGATTTACGCCGGTCTATTGGGGGTTATCGATTCTGTGCAGTTCTAGGAGGTGCACCCTCCCAGGCTTTGGGGAGGAGTAAGTTTATTGCTTACTGTCTAAGGCGCCCCTATCGGAGAATGCCGACGGGGCTGCCCAGGCAATTTTTAAACAGCCAGAGTGCTGAAATTCTCGAGCGCTGGTTCTTTCCCACTTTCCCGACCTTGTGTCACATCTTACCCTGTGGGAGGAAGATAAATAGAACGGGTTCTACATTACAGTTTATCGGAGTATATGCATATATAATTAAAGGGAAATTCCTACAAATTACCAAACGAACATTGTAATATGTTTAGTGTGATGCCTTGAGGGTTTTTTCAAAGAGAAATATTATACAATGAGCAGAAGAGTAATTAAATACAAAATTATCCAACCATAATTCGTGTACGATGTATTAAATACATTTATGTTTTTCGGAGTTATTAATATAACCTAACTATCATATCAATAAGATTTGAATTAGTTTACAACCATGTGATAAAATTGAATCACTATTTTTAAAAATATTTATTCAATCTATTTTATAGGGACTCGAAATGTAGGTGCATTGCTTGCGACTAACCACTAATAAAGGATCATCAAACAAATGAAAAGGCGACAACTCATGTTTATAAAATCTAAGTTTTAAAAAAATATAAAAGTTTCCTGTAAATGCTTATATGAAGGGATAAATAAATAATATGTGCCTCCATTTAATTTAATTAAGTTAATTAAGTTTTTAGTTTAATAGTCTGTATCAAATATTTGAAACGGCCAAATAACATCTATAACACATGGAACTAAGAATACCAGATCTCCCTAAGACTTATATTCCATAGATCTCGTTTTGAAAATTATTTCTAAATAATTAGAGAACAGAAGATTTTACCGACAGAAACTAGTAACTAAAAATTGTCTACGGGTGTAAACCCATTTGACCAAAATGTTTTTTAATGGAAATCGCTCCAGAAAAGGCCTGAAGCTACTTGATGTATGAAGCTAACAAGAACAAATATGATTATCGCAAAGACAGGAGATGCCTATTGGCCTTAGTCTTTAAAAGACCAAGGTTATAGGTAGGAGGAAAAATGTCAGCAAGAAGAGAGTTCCACAAGCCTGCGGTTCTTGGAAAGCTACTGGAATAGGAAGCTGTATCAATGAGGTATCAAAACAGCGAATTGATGGAGATCACGAGACCAACGAGTAAAACGAGCTGGGGAAAAGAAGCAGGGAATAGATCACATAATGCTGAAGAACACATGTAATAATAGTATTTATAGAAAAGACTGAGACTAGCAACATAACGTCTGTGAGAGAGAAAGGGTGCAGAAAAGGAAAAAGGGTAGGGCCAATCAAAGTACAGATACGTTTCTGCACCTTATCTAGGAACCTCAAATGGATAGGCATGCACCAGCACAAATATGACAACAGTACTTCATGCGTTGTCTGATTGTAGATTTGTAGAGATAGAGAATAGCCTAAGGTGTGATAAAGTGTTTGGGGCGAGAGAGAAAATCGACTTTACGAGAAGCAGAACAAGCACTGGATCTAATGTATGAACTCCAAGAAAGATTTGATGAGTGAGAAAGACCAAGAATTTTAAGAGTCAATTTCTCCTCAATAGCAGAGATATCCATGATAATCTCAGGAAGAAAGAGGACACGCCTACGATTTAAAAACACAAGCTGAGATTTGATTTTGTTATGTTGATATTAAAACTATCCTCCAGATTCTTAAACTTTAAACAATATTAAATTATCACATAAAAATATCACTGGACCTAAGGTGGTTTAAAACTTTATAATATTATGTATTATGGCATACGACCAACGGTTTGTGTTTTAGTGGTCCCATTAGTTAAAATTAAGATTTTTTTTAATTACTCCCTGTTAACAGAGTGATAAAGCTCTTAATTAAACTGAGAGGGTACCTACATAATTCCTAGTGTTATATTACAAATCAGCTCATTTACTTAATCATCAAGTAATGAAAAGAAACCCCTGATGCTAACATATCCCCTCCTATTCCTATGAAACCCGCTATATTTATATATATATATATATATATATATATATATGTATATATATGTATATGTATATATGTATATATATATATACATATATATATACATATATATATATATATATATATATATATATATATTACATATTAATCATGATATATATATATATATATATATATATATATATATTAATTACACTAAATTTTCTATAACCCTTCCAACAAAAACAATTTATACATACTGTCCATATGAAATAATATTTGTCCTATAATCCATAATTGTATATTGTTTTTTCCTATTTATCCCAACTATTTACTAGTACTAATTCCGTGAGAATGGTTAACCAGCTTATAACCATCTTCTCACATTCCGCATACTTACCTTCAATCCTAGATCTTCAGATATAATTCATCCAATAAACCCTACACATGGTCATGTCCTAGATGACATTTTTGACACCGAAAAATTTATTAACCCAAGATATTTAATATTCTTATCTAACCCCCGAATATGTCGATTTTATCCCATACATAAGTATGCGGAATGTGAGAAGATGGTTATAAGCTGGTTAACCATTCTCACGGAATTAGCACTAGTAAATAGTTGGGATAAATAGGAAAAAAAAACAATATACAATTATGGATTATAGGACAATAATCCCTTATTGTGGCAATAACATTCAGACCTCTGATCATAGTATGTTTATACTGAAGACCATTTAACTTTGCCTGACGTGAAAGTACATATCTTGATCTGTGCAAACAATTTCCGACTACCTGCTGCCTCTTGTTAAGTAAGTTATTGTTAAATACTATTATATAAATGATTCCAGAGTGCAACGGTTTCATCACTTCGATTTACTTGGTTTGTATTTCTTTGCTCTACATTATGTAGACAATTACAAGTTGAATTCTGTGTTACTGCTACGTAATTCACTGACTCGTTTAGCTAGAGTAGTTAGGGTCTTTTTTACAATCAGTGTTAGGCACCCTAAAAAGGATATATCACTTCTGAACCGATCTTTGAAGCTGCATCAAGTATGTTCCAGATCTATTTTTTAACAAAATACACTACATCTGAAATTAAACAGTTTCCTTCCAAATGTCAATCGTTTACGTTTCTACAATTACATTTGGTTAACACATCAGGATTGTGAATGACATTGCACTACCATTCCGAATTATCTTATTTCTTTTAACATTATTAGAAGCTACAGTAGCTGATGATAAGTTAATAGTAGTTGAAAATGATAATTTAACGGTGTTATTATTTCTCATTTACCTATATTACTATCCAGAGGGAAGTTTTTCTCAAGAATTCAGTAAAATGATTTAGGTATGTTTTTAAAATGTGCATACTTTAAGGCGTTTTAAACCAGATCGAATTTATACGCCTGTTTTTATTTTTGATAGTATTACTGCCAATTGGTTTGAGTGTAGTTCGTTTATGACTTAGATTTGTCTTGTGCGTGTCATTTGTATTTTTAAAATTTATTTTAGGCTTAAGATTGATCATAGCCATGTTATATGATATAATGTGGTATTGTCCTCTATTTTTGAGTCTGCCCACCCATTGTTCATCTGATTTATCCTTAATATAATTTTTATCTTTGCTATATCCCGACCTGGCTAATGTTTCATTGTAATATTGTTTTCTATTATTGAATAATTATCGATTTTAAGATTGTTTAGATACTCTCCTAGAAGTAAGTACGTGGGATAAGAGCTTTTTCCACTAAACTTGGGTAATTAGAATTATAGTCAATGTAATATAATGTGTGGTTGGGTTTATGATAAAATTAATACGTATTATCATTTAAGTTTAGGGTAATGTCTAGAAAATTAACATCCTTGTGGTTATTCTGAGATCCAAATCTCTAAAGAATGTATGTATTGTTCTTTTGGTTTTCTCTAAATTTCCATCACCGGAGTTCATAAAAAATAGGGAATTATTCCTATACAGACCCCCTGCATACCCAGTATTTTCTTATATAGATCCTTCAGAATGTAAGGGTCAACTAATTCAGTTACCTGAGCAGAATCCGGTGCCCAATTTTTCTTCGTCCCTATCTTATTGTCGTATAGAATTAATATTCTTCTAGCTAAGTTAATGATGTCTATTTCCAGTCTAGTTATTTTTTTAGATACATAATAAAACATAATACATAAAAAGGGTGAAATTACAGACGTAATTACTGACGTAAGAGTCCGCATTATAAGTTCGTACAGAGTCGAAATAAACATGAATTGCCAGGGTATGTAGAGAATGTATTGGGCATGTACAGTAAATACGACTTACTTTGTATTGTCTGAGAACTATTACGAATCCTGCAACCAGTACAAAAATGATCACGTTGACTGTACTTACCTCCGTCCCACCACGTACAGATGTAGCACAAGGTGAAGAGACTAGGCCAGCGCATAATAGGTGGTACACTCTCACTCCTCAAATATTGGCTGAGCAATCCATCGGCATTCGTCGGTAATGGCGCCTCAGTCAGTAAGCTATAAACTAACACGTTGCCAATGGTCGTGCTGAGATGGGCAAAGTGACAATAGCTGAATATATATCTGAACAGTACTTTCAACTGGTAAATAGGACATGTGACAGTAAATGCGTCAGAGTCGTGAAAACCATATAATTAGTTTGTAATATGCATTAAATAAACGTAAAAAAGGGTTGATTTGCCGTAAATAATGAAAACATACATGAGAAACACATGCGTTTTATATTCATATTTGCTTATATGAAATAGATCATGGTTATTGTATCGCCTTCGCTTTCTGTCGATTTGGCCTCGAGTTATTTCTTTCCACTCTTTGGTCTTTCGCTTAAAGAGCAAAAAAAATATTAGTTTTCGTAAAAATGTCGTGAAAACTAACGAACGCTTTTGTGCGCGTTTTTTCTCTTTTTGTTGTACTGTCAAACACGCTAACACGGAAACACGCACGTGAGGACAACGAATGCATAAACTGATATACACACATACATATACACACATATATACACATATCAACACATATATACACACAACACACATATATGCACATATATAACTATGAACATATATAAATACATATATTTACACGGATAGATATATAACAGACATATAGACTCACATATATAAGCTTATATATATATGTATATATATACATATATATATATATATATATATGTATGTATATATATATATATATATATATATATATATAGAGAGAGAGAGAGAGAGAGAGATAGATAGATAGATAGATAGATAGATAGATAGATAGATAGATAGATAGATAGATAGATAGATAGATAGATAGATACCAGAAAATTTCCGTTCAGGACGGTTAATATTAATTCCCCGAACAGAACAGTTCTATTTTCCCTTACGAAGATCAAAATCAAGATATAATGCTGCTAAACTTTTTGTCTACAACCCTTATTCGAATAGTGCTCAAAATTTATTACATGGTTTTGATTCTAATAATTGTCTAAAAATTTAAGTGTTTTTAAGGAAAAATTGAAATTCAGGGAACTTAGCTTAATATTTGTCTAATGACTATGGATCAAATTTAATGCTAATCTGAAATATTTACATTTTAAGATGGGAGATTGTGTCCCTATTATGACCCTTAAAACCTTGAAATGTGTTTAATTTTATATATTTGTACATTTTGTGCCTAAAATACCGCATATTATGCACCCTAAAACCCCTTTTAAAACTGAATTAATATCCAATAATTATCGTAAAAATTTCACAAACATCGGAGGTATCTGAATTTTAACGACTAGTCAACACCAATTATTTTCTCTTTTCCATGAAACTAAATTAAACTAAATATAGCCGTTATTACTATTAATTATAATGTTCGGTTAATTAGTTTAATTTTCTTGTAGATACACATATATTAACACATAAATATATAGAAATAATTATTGATAGAAGTATACACACATTTATCAATATATACGCACATACATATATACAAATTTATACACACATAGACAGACGCACACACACATACATATGCATATATATTCATACTAAAACACATACATATACATATTTATATGCACATATATGCAAATATATTATACATACATATTCTGACACAAATATATATATATATATTATTATCATTATTAATAAAATATAAAGATGATGAGGAGATATAATATATTATGTGTCGATCTTCAGTATTTACCGCAACAGTGCTCAATACGTGAGAAGAGCTAGACAGTAAGTCTTGTGTTGCTTAATTGTCATAAATATATTCATGGCAATTAAACTATACATAATGCATGTTAGCCTGACAATTTCCTACGGAGATGAATTGCGGAAACGTCTGTGTAGCTTAATTGCCATAAATGTATTTTAATAACCTACAATATATATATATATATATATATATATATATATATATATATATATATATATATATAAATGTAATATTTAGAAGGCAATACAATGCAGAGGTGTGACGGATAGACACAAGTTGGAGCAAATAAGACATATAATGGTGGAACAAATGAATTAGTTTCAACCTTAATACAATGTGTACATACACATATATATATATATTTATTATGTCTTTCCCCCCCCCCTTTCAAAACACACATATATCTGTCTATTTACACAATGTTACAATGTTATGTAATACCTGTATCAAGATGGTCTGGTGGAAATTCCGTATGATATAATATATTTTTTTTAATTTTCGGGAACTCTTCCCTTCTTCAGAAACGTGTTCAACTCAATTTCAAGCGTGCATATGAAGGTAGCTGTAAGATATAGTCTCGCAGAAAATACCGGTTAAATTTAAATACCAAACCAGATTCAAAAATAAAATAAACTTTTTTTTTTTTTAATTTTTTTTTTTTAATTATTATTAATTTATTTTATTATTTTACTTTTTTATTAATATTTTATTCATCTACTTTTTATCTAATTTATTTATTCATCTATTTACTTTATTAAACTTTTTATGTTTGTTTGTTTTTACTTTTTAGAATCTTTCCTTTTTTTTGTCGTTAAATTTTAAATTCTAATCTAAATCTTTTTTCTTTTTTTTTTTTTATTTAACCAAGTCTATTCGTTTAAATTAATATGTCGGTTAATACTGCCATTAAACATTGCATTCTCTGTTCGTTTTAAATTATTGTGTGTATTAATATTTAGTTTATTTATTTTATTCTATTTTTATATATGTATATTTCATTAATTAATTCAATATTATCTTTCGTGTAACGCTAAGACAACGATGAAAGGGAGGTAATTCAGTCCATTTGTTGTTTACGTCGCTTGTAATTTAGTTACTTCTAATTGTTAGGCTAAAATATTGTTATAATGAATGTTTCATTCCTTTTTTTTTTTCCCCTTTTTTTTTATTTTATTTATTTTTTTTAAAAATTATTATTATTAATGTTATCTGGGGTGGTTCCGGTATTTCATTTATTATTATTATTATTATGATTATTGTTGTTGTTTCGTTTTTGCTATTGTTATTATTGTTACTATTATTATATTATTATAGTTAATCTTTTTGTTCGGTTAAGTTATTACTATTATTAGTTTATAGACTTTAATATTTTTTCAATTTATTATTTATTTATTTATTTTTTTCCTATTCTTTTTTTTTCTATTAATTTTTTATTTATTTATTTATTGTCTATCTATTAATTTATTGTACTTAATCATTTATTTATCTTTTTTTTTTTAAAGATTATTATTTATTTATTCATTTATCTTTATCTATTTTTTATTTTTTATTTATTTATTATTTATTTATTTAATTTTTTCCCCGTTTGTTTGTTTATTTATTTATTTATTATTATTATTATTTTTTTATTATTTTATTTTTTGTTTAGTGAGTGTTTGACCTATGTTATATTATTTGTTATTATTATGAGGTGATGTTTTTGTTAGATTATTAGTTTTTAGTATTCATTTAATGGTTAAATTAAGGTAAAATCAATACAACAAGAGTGAGATGTAAAACTATATCAGACTATAAATGAAGATCCTAATTCGAGTCGGTGATTTATTTGCGGAGATAGTTTTGCTATTAGTATCGATTCTTTTATTCGAAGGTTGCCAACGTTTCTCTCCGTAGCTAGGATATCAATCTTGAATGATTTGCTGGTGTTGCCACATGCATGGATGTGCTTGTGGAAGGAAGAGGTACGTGTTTGTAGGTGTTCTTTGACTCTAATATGTAGGGGTCTCACCGTACTACCAATGTATATTTTGTTGCATGTGGTGCACTGTAAACGGTATACAGTGTAAGTACGGTGGCATTTGTCTGTGGTGTTCATGGGGCAGTTCGCTAGGGTGCAGGGAGTATTGTTGTAATTGGTGTTCCGTGTTGTCACAGACGCATATATATATATATATATATATATATATATATATATATATATATATATATATATATTGTTAAAAATTGAGGGGTGAACTAAAATTAGAGAAATAAAATGTATTCCATGTAAACATTAAATTAAAGGGAGTGAATCTATTTCATTCTGTGTCTTCATATTTGTCTTTTGAACCCAAGTAAGTCATAACTAAAGAATTCTTGTATTCGGTGGAACCGACGCCGTCAACCCATCTCCTACCCGTGCACTCACAAAGAAGCGGATCGTGTGTCTAATCAGCGAAAACACGCCCTGCTCCGAACCTAATCGATGGGAAATCAGGCGACGAACGTAATTGACCCTTCATCAAAGGGCTAATTACTGTCACTTTTTAACTCTTATTTGCGGTTAGCGACACACTCTCCCTCATCCTAAACCCTGGGACGAAGATAAATTAAACGGAAGTCAAACACCTGGTTTAATCCACGAATGCCGTGACTCGAAATCAGTGCAAAGTGTGGTCATCTGCTAGCTCAAAGAAATCTTTCACCCACCCACCTACCACCTACGCATATCGGCGGAGAACATAAAACAAGCGAGTTTGTGAATCGACCACAGGGAGTTCCTGCCAGCCGAATAGTAAACTGTTGCCAGTCGAGTAACCCTCATCTCCAGCGTATGCGCTGTGAGTTATGAAAATGACTTCTTCCTTTTCATAGCTCACAGCGAAAAAGACAAATGAGTGGAAGAAAAGCACGAAGCTTAGAAAGATCCTGACACTATAACCGAGCTTACTGCCCCGAGATTGTTCTTCTATGCCGAAAGCTAATTTGATTAAAACAAAGGATTTCGAGATTATTTCACCAAATCTGCCGTTGACTATAAATCTATTACATCGTCGTGAAGAAACAAATACCCCTCTGCGAGAAGATTTCATAGCACCAAGAGAGACTTCCACGATTACATCCGCATATCTGATTTTTGAACATTTGCTTCTTGAATTCTGCTAATGACTTTTCCATCCAAAGATCAGTGTAGATGTTAGATGAGTCTGACTTGTGACATTTCTTGGGGTGGGAATTTACTGATTTCTCAAGGTTTTATAAAATGGCATTTTCTGAGAATGTCTTTAATTAGAAGACCCAGGGACACAATGCAAAAAAACGCATGTAAAAATATGCAAAGGTTAAGATTTGCGAGCAGTTTAAAGTCAGCCAATTTTTACTAACCGGTCACTTCATTTCTTCTAGGGTGTGCAAGTAAAATAAAAATATAGTCAATTTTTAAGCCATTACCAAATTGTTAAAACGCTACACTGAAATATTTAGTTTCCGTCTATCTGAAAGCATTTTTTCTTCTTTCGGAATATATATCAAAGAAACCCCTTAGATTGGCTTCGAATTTGAAAAATTCAATTTGAAGTTAGATACGGGTGAGTTATTTAGAACTCAGATTTTCGCCGAATTTTCCGTAAATTCTCCGAAACCTGGTAAATTTTGAAAATGATCACATAATTTCACACTGTTTAATGAAATAGAATTAGTCAATGTTATCATTAAAAATAAATATCAATTAAAATGTATGAAGGGGTCTAACGCAGTATTTTTCTAAAAAAATTTGATTTTTTTTTAAATATTGGAGGAAAATTTAAAAGTAGAATTTAATGCCTGCGAATATGGTATTATGACAACAGAAAAGATAGTACACTACTCTCCAAATAAAATAGAGAAGGTAATCCCTGGGAGGATAGTCTCATTGCAACAGAGCAGATACTTCATTAACCATCATTTACAGAATGATGTAATAAATGGGACGATTAACCCCACCCAATTTAAAAAGGACAAGTTAATCCTGGGAAGACAGTCTTATATCAACAGAACCGATACTACACTATTTTATCCCCATTGAAACATAATACAATAGTAGATTAAATCAGTTTTTTTTTTGGGGGGGGGTCATTTATTTATAAATTCCTTGTCATAAAAACATATTTTTTATAGTTTCTTGGCTTTTTGGCTAAGATCCCACTCCCCATTTTAATGTATTTATGAAAAAAAAATGTTCTTCAACAATTTGGGTATATTTTAAGTAA
Organism: Sepiola atlantica; assembly: GCA_963556195.1. Lineage (NCBI taxonomy): Eukaryota > Metazoa > Mollusca > Cephalopoda > Sepiida > Sepiolidae > Sepiola > Sepiola atlantica. The sequence continues at coordinate 86,476,061 of OY744519.1, read as the reverse complement.
GATGACCCGAGAGTAAATGTGGTATTGTGGTGACTGCAATGATTCTAGTTAAGAGTAGGATATATATTTTTATAACTTTTGACTACAAATGGCAAGCAACCATTTTGTTCCTCACACATTTGATGGCCTTGCGCCTTATTTGTTCCGAATATACATTTTAGTATTTCATGCAAATAAATAATTCAAATTGTACTATATGTTCTCAGCATCGCATTTACTCGACGAAATTATTGCTTCACAACAATCATTGAATTCGAAAACAAAATAGAATAACATGGCGTCGTTAACCGCAGAGGGCAAAGGGAGAGAAAGAGAGAAAGAGGGGTTTCGTTTATTTTCTTTAGTAAAACTTATCTAACTTTTTTTTTTTTCTTTAACTTTACTCGGGTATTTCTTCTGTAAGTAAGATTTACCTCGCGTATTTGTTTCTTTTTGTTGGTGTTTTTTGTGTGTTGTTTACTTTTTGTTGTAAGTTTTACCTTAATTAGTTGTTTCAGTGGTTACAGTAAGATTTTCCCTCGCGTGTGACAACAGTAGAAAATCAATTGTTATTGATAAAAATAAATTACTATTCCCTCGTGCAATGCCGGCAACCTTTGCTTGTTTAAAATTTTTAAAAAATTAAAAACTTTTCAATTCATAACTATGTTGTAAACACGAAACATAAACATTTTGGTAATTTCGCAACAGATTTATTTATCTTTTAAATATGAGATAAAGAAAGGAATCAAAAACAGAATCCAAGTTTCACTGACAATTTAGAAGAATCAAGTCGGTCGCCAAGGAAAAGAACGTTGAACACAAATGCTAGAAATCCAGAAAATAAAACAATATTGTGAACAGAACTATTTGTTATATTAAAATTTAAAAAATCATTGATTTACAAACAATAAAAAATAATAGTAAATTAATAAAATTAACGTTTTCAAAACCAATATGCAAATTAGTTTGCGAATCTGATATTGCATCTACATAAACAGAAAGGTGCGTCTATGGAAATTTTTTGGCTAGGAAGAAAGTGTAGTATCTGTTGCGATGGATACTGCACCCTATAGACCGGTGTCGTCTTGTCCTTCGGGGCTTGATTCTGCCGGTCTGTGGGTTTGTCCTGTGCAGTTCTAAGAGGTCCACCCTCCCAGGCTTTGCCTCCCCTCTTTGGGGAAGAGTAAGTTTATTGCTGACTGTCTGACGGGGCTGCCCAGGCAATTTTTAAAAAGCCAGAGTGCTCAAATTCTCGAGCGCTGGCTTTTCAAACCCCACTTTCCCGACCCGATCTTGGGTCACATCTTCCCTTGTGGAAGTAAGATAAAACTGGCCTTGTGCCTAACTCCTGGAGAGGAGTAAATAAACTGGAAATAGACCGTTTTGACTTTACCGTTCGTATGAGAAATGGGCCCAAGTTTCGCATTTGTTCATTTAGATATATAGTGTTATTCAGTGTTATAGGAGAAATAACAAGTACCCAATTACTTTTTAAAGGGCATATATATTTTATCCAATGGATATTATAGATATTTTTGATCTTCCATCGGTACCTTCGGTTTCACAGAAAGACTGTAAACTCAAACTACAACGTTAAAGATATCAAATGTGACAGATTCATAAGCCGACGTTTTTCGGCTGATTCATTGGTCATATCTGGTATCTAAAACACTTTAAATGTAATAGAGAAAAGAATTTTCTCATGAAATTTCAGATCATATTAAGTAATACATTTTTAAACGAATCAGTGTGCGGGCGTGTGCGTCAACAATATGTATGTGTTAAGTAACATGAGTAACTCTTGTCCTTATTATGAATTACGGAATATGTATTCTAGGAAACAACGTGTGTAACGTGGGCACATTATCTTATTTTATCTATACCATTTAGGGGGTGCCATCGAAACCGTACCATCACCTCCTAACGAAATAAAAAACATTAAAATTAATAATTAATGCAAATATTTATTACTTATACGCGTCTTTGGACGGGTATTCTACTAGTATATATATATATATATATATATATATATATATATATATATATATATATATATATATATATATATAAGTGTGTGTGTGTGTGTGTGTGCGTGTGTGTGTGTGTGCATTATGTGTACATGCACTAACCATACTTAACGGGGAGGTCGATTAAAATTTGCCCATGTTTGATTTGCAATCGGCATTTAATTGATTCGGAGCAACACGAAAATCAGTTCTTACACGCAACAAACGGAAGAGGCGGAAAGGACAAAAAAGATCTTAAAAAGCATCGGTAGAGCGATAGAGATGACACGAGAACACGCGGTGGGGAGCAGTCAAGGTGAAGATAAAAACCACAAAAGACGCAAGAGTCACAAGATCACCGTCAAGTTAGTGAATATTATGAAAAAATTACCACGAGGAAAAAAGATGGTTAAAATAATAATTTTAAAAAAAAGAAACAATAATGATAATGAAAACTATGTTACCTTCAAAGAGAAATCACGCGAGCGACTTGCAGATAAAAACAAAATGTTTGGAATAAATAAAAATGAAAAATAGAACAATCGTGTTCGATCTTTTTTGAGTCACTTTGTTAATGTTAAGAAGAAAAAGAAGAAGAAGAAGAAGAAGAAGAAGAAGATGATCATAATGATGATGATCGTCATCATGAAGAAAGGGAGCGAAAAAGAACACCAGAAGAAGATGATGAAAAAGAAGAAAAGAGAAAGAAGAAGAAAAATAAGACGAAAAAGAAAAGGTGGGAGAGGCAGAAAAAACAAGAAGAAAAAAAAGAAGAAGAATGAGGTAAAAAAGGGAGAAGGCGAAGAAAATACAAGAACAAAAGAAGAGAAAGAGACGAAGAAGAAGAAGAAGAAGAAGAAGAAGAAGAAGAAGAAGAAGAAGAAGAAGAAGAAGAAGAAGAAGAAGAAGTTAGAGTTCGAGATTTTCTTTGTTTCGTTTCAAGGGTGGAGTAGCTTGGAACAGTTTTTTATTTAATTATTTCAACATTTTGTTTTCATTTGAATGCTTTTTGGGAGAATTTTAATTTGCTTAGTGAGTTGTATTTAGGGTGGAAAGCATAGTTTTTCTAAAGCAACCTGACCGTGATTGATCGCTACTAATGATGATGACAGATGAAGTAGGAAACCGAGAAAGTAAGGTCAGAAGAAAATGGAGATGAAGAAAATGTCTGAAAATATCCAGGAGAGACAGAAGTCGGATTAGAAGTGGACCAGTAATGTTAGAAAGAACAAAATAGAGAAATATTAATAAAAAGAATAGCATTTAAGGCACACCAGCAATTTTTGTGATTATTTTATGTTGAAATACAATAAAAAGGAGTGTCTTTTCTGTTTTGCGGCATATCAATCCTTTTGGAGGTTATTTGAATGCTTAACACAATAAAAAAAAAGGCTTGTACAGGGTGGGCCAAAATAAGGGTCCTATCTTTAAATTTGAATAACTTGAATTTGAATAACTTCCACAAAATAAAAGTTAAACTCACCAAACTTTATGTGTGTGTAGACTGACCCTTCCGAGATTTTTTGAAATAAACAAAACAAATTTTAGCCGAAAAACACTTCTTAAAACTTACAAAAACTAAAGTATTGTTTTTTACACTGTTTTGAGTTTTTTAAGCAAAAATAATGTTTTCTAAATGAGGGTACGTTCCTTAGGGCTAATACGGCTCATGCTTGCTTCGGAAGGGGTCCTTTACTTATTCTAAAAAAAAATTTAAAAAAATCAATAAATAAAAAAGTTATGAATTTTTAAAAATAGGACCCTTATTTTTGCCCACCCTGTATTTATTTTTACGGTATATCAATCCCTTTGAGGGTTCTTGAATACCGAAACACAATAAAAGCTTATTTTTCCTTGTGCACGGCGTATCAACCCTTTAGGGGTTACTTAATGCCAAAGCACAATAAAAAACCTTGTCTTGACTTTCAATCGGAAAATTATCGCTTGGGAGTATTTAATGCCGCAACACAATACCTATCGTAAAATATTTATTGTATACAAGTTATTAAACTCCTGTTCCGATTTTACCCATTCGAGAATAATTACCTATGTTACATAACGAGGGATTGTGTTTCAATGGAAAAGTTTGAGTGACACTTAAGGGTTAGAGGTGACCCTAAAACAGAAGTCGCTAAATAAAGTCACTTCCGGACAGAGACGTTCTCTCTCTTTTTCTGGCGACAATTAAAGCAGAGACGATTAGTCCAGAGCGGCTTTCCTAATAAAGAGGACAGGTGCACACAATTTAGCTACATGTAGCAAGATGAGCTATCAGTCTATCTATCTGTATGTCTTTCGCTCACGCACACGCAAGTAACCTGCCCCACTAATTGTTTTCTGATTTTTTTTCTGAGACTGTTCTTCTTGTTTTAATAAACCTCTTTTATGAATTCACATCGGCGTCCGAGTGGTTTTGTCAGCCGACGATCCAGAACTTGGGTTACCAAGGTGTGTATAATGATTTATACACGCATTGGGGCATCTCTCACTCTTAGTTGGCGATATTTTAAAGAGTAAAAACGGGGTTAGCGCGTAAAGTGTGAGTGTCCGTCTATCTGTCTGTTTTTCTCTCTTTCCCAGATGTTTTCAGTGCTTGTCTGTCTTTTTAATAAGCCTATTTTATAAACATCGGCGTCCGATTCGGCTTATCAGCAAACTAAAAAACACGGGTTCACAACTACAACACGGGTGCATAACGATTTATCAATGCATCGGTTAGTGGAAAATTCAACACATATTCAATCACTTTGTCAACGTTATTAGTTCTGAAATGTCTACAATAATATTTTAACACGGCATAGTTGATTCCAATATCTACGACAGTATCTATTACGTTAATAACGCACCTCGTACCATCAATGAGAAACAAATGCTTGATGGGAAGATAGAAGTAAAGTAGAGTTTTCTGTAATAAAATAAAAGGAATAATGAAAGGAGGAAAAATGATTGGAATAAAAAAAAACTAAAAGAGGGTATCACTAGGGTAGTTATAATATTTAACCTTAAGCTGTAGAAGGAAAAAGGAAAGAACGTAGCAGAGCGAGGTGGTAGTATAGCGTACAGAAAAGAACTATTTTTTATTGTTCTTATTTGTTTTATATTTAATTTTGATGTATTTAAATTTGTAAACTTACTTTTTTCGTCTTCAAACCATCTAACCTGAGATTAATCGATGACACAATGGACTACATTGTTCCTCCTAAGTGTTTTCAGTTGCAAAAATACTCGTAATCCGGGGTTTCGAATCGCATGACCGGTAGTGAATAGTCATATCTCTATGTTGATGAGTCCCGATTATTAAACATGACGAAACGTATACGTACATAGATAATAAACAATAACAAATATTTATTATTATTTGTCGCCCATAGAAAAAGTAGAGCACTGTAAGTGTAGTATTAACACAGCATGACGTCACTAGCTTTAAATGCATCGTTCCTTTCATTCAAAAAAAGTAGAACGCTCTCAGACGTTAAGCCGCCGATAAAGTGTTAAAATTACCACAGTTTATTCGCTGTTCAGAATTGGCCGTGTAGGTTAAGGCGTCGTATTTGATTTGCAAAAATGCTCGTACTCCGGGGTTTCGAATCGCATGACCGGTAATTAATAGTCATATCTCTATGGTGATGAGTCCCGATTATTAAAAAGGACGAAACGTATACGTACATAGATGATAAACAATAACAAATATTATATATATATATATATATATATATATATATATATATATATATATATATATATATATAAACGCGAAACATATACATGTGTATTGATATAAAAATATTTATTTATCAGTAATAATTATTAAGCTCCTATCAAGTTGAGCTCTTTCGAGGGATAATAAATTCATGATTAATAAATTAGCCACGTGGCAGGGTTCTCTCTCTTGCGAAATAGAACTCTCTTTAGAGACTTGAATGGAAATTGAAAGAATACAAGGCATAGTTATCTTGTATTTCGAAACATGATCGTCGTGCTGGCCGAATGGTTGAAGACCAAGGTCATAATAGTTGTATCCGGGTTCAAATTGTTTGACCAGCGATACTGTTACGTAATTTCATACCGACGAGGGTAAAATAAAAACGCTAAACATATATATGACTATGAATATGAAAATATTTATTTATCAGTAATAATTATATATATATATATATATATATATATATATATATATATATATATTAGAACATGTGGCTTATATATATATATACATATATCTATATCAATATACACATTCTAATGTACATCAAATAGAAAAGTCCCCTTTTATTTAACGACAAAGATCAAACATCAACTACCAAACATAAGGTTAGTGGTGTTTACTTTATTGTAGAAAATGATCAGTTTTTTACTTGGGTCAGTATGGACTACGTTCTTGTTAATAATATTTCTGAGAACTTGTTCATCTATTTCATAGTTCTGGTGGAGAATTGGATTTATTATTATTATTATTATTATTATTATTATTATTATTATTATTATTATTATTATTATTATTATTATTATTATTATTCATAGTAGTCTCAACAGTTGGATGTTTTTAGTTGAGATTTTGCTTTTAGTTTATTTTGAACATCAAGTCAATTCCCTTGACCTTAGATATTCAAGCTGTACCTTAACACTTTCGCCGTTCCTAATAGGCGAGCTTTTTGCAGAATTGGAAAAGAAATTGATTCGTCAATCTGTTTAAGCCATTTATGGTGGCTTTTCGTTATGGTTCCAAGCGTTCAATTACAACGGGGATCACCTTTAATTCTTTATACTTCCATGGTCTTACTAATTCCCATTTTAGATCTTGATTTTCTTTTCGTGTTCTTTTACCTGCACTCTGGTACCGAAGGGGCAGGCTATATCAAGATCTCTTGATTTTGCTTCAGAAAAACTAAGTCGGGTTTAGAATGCTCAAAAACCTTGTCAGTTTGTATGCGCATGTCCTAAAGAAGTTTGACATTGTCATTCTCTTGTACCACTTCTGGCTTATGCTCATACCACTTTTCATTGTGGTCCAATTCGTAAAGTTTGCATATATTCCAGTGTAGTACCTGGGCGACTCTGTCGTGTCTCCATTTTTTATACTGATTTTGTGCCAGCATTGGGCACTCAGCTACAATATGCGCCAAGATTTCTTCCCTTTCATTACATAGTCGGCATATCGGTGATTCTGCAGTTTTGTCAATGTAATGTTTGATGGACCTAGTGCGAGTGGCTTGTTCTTGGGCTGTCATTAAGGTGCTCTCAGTAGATCTTTTGAGATCACTCCTGACTAACCAATTCATTATCTCTAAATGCAGTATTCTTAAACAATATACTGTGTAATTTCTTTCCAAACAATTTTAACCCTCTTTCTTGTAACCTTTGATTCTTTTTCACTCAAGTTCTTAGGATTTCCTCTCTTTTCACTTCACGAAGAAGAATCTCATTACTTTCCGAAATATATTTATAGAGACAACCTTCTTCTATATTCGCAACATCTTCAAGACTAAGTATGCCTCGACCATCCTCTTTTCTAGGTAGATACAATCTTTGCAAAAGCTCCATAAATTGTGAGCATTTTCCGTGTTTTGATATTCAAACACTTTAGTTCATCCGCATCTCAGTCAAGTATACCGGCAAGTATATCGAATGATAGCTACTGCACTGACATTGGTTGCATAGATAGTATTTCGACTGTGGAGGTGTGATTTAAGGATAATCCTTACTTGTCTGTTGTACTCGTCTGTTGTGACCTGGTTTTTCATTTTCTTGTTTTTTATCTTATCCGCCTCCAGCATTCCTATGTATTTGTAGCCCTCTCACTGTCTACATTCTTTATTGGATCTGTTGTTGGGAGTTCAAAGCCATCTGAGTGGACAAGTTTACCCTTTTTATGACGAGAAAGGCACATTTAGTGACGCCAATGTCGTCACTAAATACTCTAACCGTATTCATTAGGGTATCTAGTTGGGTTTCATTCTTTCCAAAAACCTTAAGGTCATCCATGAATAGTAAGTGGTTGACTAGGAAGTCCTTTCCCAAGATGATATCGTATATTATTATTATTATTATTATTATTATTATTATTACTATTATTATTTGTACTCACTAGGAGTTCTCACACAGATCATCGTCAGTGATTGTTCACCGACAACAACCAGTGGTATTTCCTGGAGTCTGAGTGACAACAAGCCTCCCCAGATTTCCAGTATTCTTCACCTCTTTTCGATAACGATGCGGTATCGCAACAGCCTCTTACCATTGATTTCTCGCTGGTCGTCTCTGGGATTTGGGTAGCAATAAGCCTCCCCAAGGTCCCAGCATTCTCTGCACTTTTCCAGTGATGGTCTGGTTTGTGCTGTCCCTCCTCGGTCTTCTCATTCTCCTCGACCCTCTACAAATATTTTGGTCTGGTGTCAGCCTAGGCCGGCACCATTTAAAAGAAGAAAATAAATTATATATATATATATATATATATATATATATATATATATATATAAAATTTTAAAAATAAAAAGACATTTTTAAAAATCCAATTATTTTTTCATTTACTTTTTCCTTATTTAAAAAAAAAAATTTTTTAATTCTTTTTATTTTTTTTGGGGGGGGGGAGAGGGAGGAGCTTATAGTGTTTCTTGTAATTTCTGTTTCTTTCGTTCATTTTTGTGTAGTGATAGCTGAGGCCGGTGTAATTTATTGGGGGGGGATTATGAAGTGCTGTTTCTTACAGTTTCTGTTCCTTGGTTCTTGTTGTGGTGTTCTTCGTGTGGTTTTGTTTTCCCCCTGTTGTAAATTGCTTGTGACTGGTTAGCCTTTGAAGCATATGCGTGTTGGTTTCCGCATTCGGGGATTTTCCTTAAGATTGCAGCTGTTTTGATCATTGCCGTCCTTTGTATGGTTTCGATGGTCCCTTTGATTCCAATTTCTCCCAGTCTTTTCTCCAGATTTTTGGGGATTGTTCCTAGTGCTCCTACGATTATTGGCATTATACTAACTTTCTTCATGCTCCATATTCCTTTCAGTTCTCTGGCTAGTTCTGTTTATTTACTTCGTTTTTCTGTGTCTTTGATCTACACTCTGTGAACTGCTGGAACGGCGAAGTCTACGATTTTACAAGATTTTTCCTTTTTGTCTATTATAATAACATCAGGTGTCCTTGCTTGTATGAGTTTATCTGTTTGTATATCCATATCCCAGAGGATTTTGTGTTTTTCGTTTTCCAGTACTGTTTCTGGTTTATTTTTGTACCATTTGTCTGCATATTCGAAATTCAATTGTGTGCACAGTTCCCAGTGTATTACTTTCCCAACACAGTCATGTCTGTTCTTGTATTCTTTTTGGGCAAGTTTGCTACATTCATTTATTATATGATTTATTGTTTCGTCTCTTTGTCCACACAGTCTGCATTTATTGTTTTCCTGGGTTTTATCTATTTTAGCTTTAATGAAGTTTGTCCTAATCGCATTGTTCTGTGCAGCCATCAGTAAAGATTCCGTTTCTCTGTTCAAGTTTTTTTTTCTTAGCCATGTCCAGCTATTTTCGTTGGTTTCTTCTCTTGTGAGTCTTATGAAGCGTCCATGTCGTTGTTTTTCTTCCCATTTTTCTTTTCTTGTCTGTTTGTGTCCAGTTTCGATGTTTCCTGCGTTGTTCGTTGGGGCGGTATCCCTTGCCGCGGTGATCGGCCTTTCTGTGTTCTGGTTTATGTATTTCTCCAGCTCTTTTTAGTGTCGTCCACACAGTCTTCTATACTTACCAGTTCTCTTCCCCCTTCGTTTCTCTTCACGTAGAGTATGTCTGTATCGTCTTTTGGATGTAGTGCATTGTGCATAGTCATTAATTTTCTAGTCCTCTGGTCAAGGTGTCTGAGTTCTTCTTTAGTCCAGCTTATAGATGGTCCAGAATATCTTATTAGTGATACCGCCCAGGTATTTATTCCTTTGATTAGGTTCTGCTATATAATTTTGTTTCTAAGAGTTTTCTTGTTCTTCTCAGGTATTCTTTTCCAATCTACTCTTTCATTTCTGTTGATTTGATTGTGTCTGCTTCCAAAACTCCCAAATATGTATAGCTGTCTTGTTCATCTAGCGCCCTCATCTGCTCTTGGTTGGGTAGTTCCATGCCCTCAGTCGTCTCCAGCTTTCCTTTTTTAATCTCTAGCAACGCACACTTTTCGATTCCGAATTCCATTTGAATGTCCTGACTGAAGATTATGGTCGTATTTATCAGCTTTTCTAGTTCATTTTTGCTTTTTGCAAATAGCTTCAGGTCGTCCATGTATATGAGATGGTTTATTCGTTGTTCACTGCCTGTGAACTTGTATCCGGCATGACATTTCCTGAGTATGTAGTAGAGTGGCGTCATGGCTATGATAAACAGTAGTGGTGATAGGGAGTCTCCTTGGAAAATGGCTCTCTGTATTTTTATCTCCGTCAAGTATTGCCCTCCAGCTGTCTATTCTAATCTCCATGTTTCCATTGCTTTCTTGATGAGATTAATAATCCTGTCGGGTATCTTGTACATTTTTAAACATTCAATTATCCATGCTTGAGGGATTCTGTCGTACGCTTTCTTGTAGTCAATCCATGCCATATATATGTTCTTTTTCTTGCTTTTAACTTCTTTCAGGAGCTTTTGATCTATGTATAACAGGTCATGCGTCCCTCTTTTCCCTTTCTGGCATCCTTTTTGTTCCTCGGGAAGTAGTCCACGACTGTTCAGGGAATTGTAAATTTGCTCTCTCAGTTGAGCCATTGTCGGTAAGCAGGTTATTGGTATGTAATTGCTTGGGGTCGTCCGTTATTGGCGTCTTTTTGTATGAGCGTTGTCCTTCCTTTGGTCATCCACTCTGGTACGTCTGTTTTATGGATACATCCTCTCAGTTTCTGTACTAGCCTGTCATGTAGGGTCGTGAAAATTTTGAACCAGTACGCATGTATTCCATCGTGACCTGGTGTTTTCCAGTTTGCCATTTTCTTTAGTGTTGTCTAATGTTTCTACATTAATTTCTGTTTCCGTTCCTTTTTCAATTTCTAGAAGTTTATCTTTCATGTCTTTCAGCCATTTAGCATTTTTGTTGTGATCTTCAGCCTTTTCCCATATCTTGCTCCAGAAATGTTTTGTTTGTGTCGGGTCCGGTTATTCTGTTGGTGTTCTTTCTCCGTTTACGTTTTTGTAAAAATGTCTTTCATTGTTTTCAAAGGTCCTGTTCTGTTTGTACTGTTCTGATTTGTATCTGTATCGTCTCAACCTTCCTTCTTTTGCTGCTATCTTTTGTTTTAGTTCTTCATGTTTCTTATTTAGTCTTTCCTTGCGATTCAGATTTCTGCTCTTCCATCTTTTGCTGTTCTCTTTGATCCTATTTACGGTTTTAGCTTCCTTTTGAAGTTTGGTGATCTGGGTTTCCAGTCTCATCTCCCATCCAGATTTCGTCTGTCCATTCTTTTGGTCAGTCTTCTTTTCCCTTTTTAGTTTCATACTTATTGATTTTGCCCCTGCATATATCAAGTTGTTTAGATCTGTGATAGTGTCTGTTGGGATGTACGTGAGTACTCTGTTTACTTTCTCTGTTTCAACTTTTAACTTCTTCCAGTCTTCGTTCCTTAGGGATGGAAGTTTTGTTTTGTTCTCGGACATTAATCGTTTGATGTTTTCCACTGCTCTTCCTTCTTCCCCAGATAGTTCTATAGTTTCGTCGTCTTCGCC
>OY744519.1:86414395-86461895 GCA_963556195.1 Sepiola atlantica | reverse complement strand
AAAAAGCACTCATTCCACGTCATAAAGAACTACACATTTTAAATTCTAACAGTTATAGTCGTTCGAAAAGAAAACATTATTTTCACGTCATAATTGCATCACATTTTTTAAAATTATAACAGCGATGCTTCCTACATATTCGTTAATATCGTACTTCTGTTATTTCTTCATATCAGTCATTTTGAGATCTCGAAAAAGTCTTGAAATAAAGACGAAACGTCAATGAATATATATTTGTGTTTTCCTATTTCATTTTCAATATATATATATATATATATATATATATATATATATATATATATATATATATATATATATATATATATATATATATATATTTAGTAAAGGTATTCCGTTATGGAATAATTTAATTTAAGGGTTAAATTACATGTGTAAGAAATACATGTATTTATTAGATCGACTACACAATCATATCTGATATTGTTAGCATCGGTCTGTCTGCTCTAAAACCAATGTTTACGATATAAGTAATGACTGTGCAGTAAATCTGATAAATATATATGCATAAATATATTACGGGCTGACCAGTATGGCGTTCATTTTCTGCGCAGAGTGTACTTCGCGCCTCGCTAACTTTCTCCGACTCTGGCTAATCATTTCGACTTCGCGTCTATTTCGGCCATTGCAGGAGTCACGTGATCATCTAACGCGGGGGTAAACAAGAAAACACGAAGAAAAGAAGATATTTTCTACGTCTCACGTTGAAATGCGATGATGGTATGGGTGGCGGTGGGTGTGGAGATATGTTCGGTTCTTTGGTACCCGAGACTCCGACGTGTCTATACATGTCTGCTTTTGCTGTGAGTCTTAAGAAGTGGGATATATTCAAGAAGACTGAAGAGGTCAGCTGAATAGAGGTCAATGTAGAGAGATGATGATTTCTCTCGCTTGGCAGGGCTGCTTGACTCCAACAGGGGAAAAAAGCGCATGCACTTATGACGGTTGGCGGGGTTCTCGTGGCAATCGATATCGATTTGCCACTTGATAATATTTATACTCGTTGGTAACTTCGAATGCAAACTCCTCTATATGCACTACTGTTTGACAAACATATTTATAAGCCAATATGTCATCGGTGCGTATATATATATATATATGTATATATATATATATATATATATATATATATATATATATATATATATATATATATATATATATATATATAAGGTCAGTGGGAGATAACCACAGCAGAATGTCTCGATTATTAAGAAAAATTAAAAAATATAACCGTACTATTAATTGATATATGTAATTACAGAAAATTAAGACAGCATTGGTACCGTCGGTTTCAAATCCAATCAAAGTTGGTCTATAGTTGGCTTCCTATGCCAGACTCTCTTAATTCCCTCTCTTTATGTATGTCTCCTTAATTAAAAAACTAAAAAATAACCCTCTGCCTGAAAAAAATGAAAAAGAGGAAAAAGTTCTATATGGTTGTTTTCTGAAACCTTTTACTTTTTATTGTTTAGATGTTAAATTTGTAATTTCTCTGACACCGGATAATGCGAAGAGAACGATCGGTGATCATGCGACCATAATTCACAGATCAAAAATAAAAAAGAAACATTTTTTACATATATATCAGCAACATTTGCTGGTAGAAATCTCGAATTGGAAAAAAAATAAAATTGAAGATTTAAATATCGTAGAAAAATCACGCAGAGAGCGAGCCGCTATTTTCCGAGGAGACAAACATAAACAGAGCCTGAAGAGAGTCCGACATAGGAGGCCAACCGTCTTTGTTTGGCTTTGAAATTGACGGTCGTAATCTTCTGTAATTAAACACACACACACATATATATATATATATGTATATTTATATACGCTGTCCTATCCGTGGAGCACTTTAATGGGGGAAATTATGGGTTCCACTTCAGCATAAAGCAAGATTTATCCGTAAAAGTTATTGAATCCTCAAGTTTATCAATATCGTAAAAAGGTAAACAAGTTAATAGCGTAAAAAATAAATGCATTAAATAGCGATATATATTTCCTCTACTAACCGTGGGTAGTGACGAATGTCAGGTGTTTGAATAATGGTGTAGATTCACTCTCTAAGCAACGAAACAGGTGTATGGGGATGACATATATATATATATATATATATATATATATATATATATATATATACATGCACCACCACAGTTGTAAGCGGTGGGCTTAGTGTTTGCCATTCTATAGGCAAATCTACAAGGCAGCAGGTACTTTCATATGGTTTACCCAGCTGAGACGGTTACCAGTGTATGGCGGTTGGAGCTACATATAAAAGATTTAGGGTATGCATGAAGACCAGGCATGCCTACCTATCCAGATGCTCTCTGGATGCAGCTGGTTATTCTTGAAAGGTGCTACCTCTACGCACACCCCTATACCCTAGTTCTGTAGGTGTTGCAACTCTTTGTATGGCTCAGAGTCTTGGACATTGTATAGGAAGCAAATTCAACGGTTGGATGTTTTTCACAAAGGATGTATTCGAGAAGTTTCACCCTTAGTGATGAGATGACCAATGCTGACTTTTTCACCACGTGTGGTATTGATGGTATTGAGTCTTTTCTCATGAGATCACAATAACGTTGGGCCGGTCACGTGATTCGTATGGAAGATTAAAGAATTCCAAAAATTCTCCTGTATGGTAAACTAGACGGTAGTCATCGAAACATAGGTCGACCGTTGCTTAGATACAAAGACAAGCTGAAAAGTAACCTCATAGCCACAAATATTAACCATGTTTCCTTTGAGAACACAGCAATTGTATCGTGATGAATGAAGCAAGGCATACTATAATGGCATCAGGAATAATGCAGCATCGAAAATTGTCAAACTTCGTGAAACCAGGGAAATAAACAAAATATGTGTTGCTATTCCAGCCATATGCTCAAGCGATTTACACTCTTGCACTGTGAACTTCTCTGCAAATCACTCGCAGGACTAAAGGGCCATTTGCGACCCAAACACAAGGTTCAATTAACAGGGTTGACGGAACTTCATACGTCGAAATCGACGGGATAGTCCACCATATATATATATATATATATATATATATATATATATATATATATTAATAATAATGGAGATTATGTATCTGTCTGTCTGTCTGTTTGTCTGCAGCCGAAACTCCACTAGAGTAATATTACTATTTTCTTAGTCTGCCAGCTTCTATATATAGTACTACAAAAACCGCCGTAAACATATAAATAAAGTAGAAAGTAATTTCAAGACGAGAAAACGTGTCAAGAATCTTACTTACACTAATACTTTTTCAACTTCCTTATATACTGTTACAAAAAGCGGATCAGGCACTAGACGGGTTTTGCCATTTACATAATTAATTCCTTTTAAACTTCAATAAAATTCATATTTACAAATATACACTTATAACTGCTATTATAAAATTTACATATGTATTTACAATATTTTCCGATAAGGTGATATTGATAAAAATTATTCATACAATTAATTAAACACATTTCATTAAGAAACCAGCGTGTTTTTAAACCATACTTTGAATGGCAAGTACTGTTAAAATTGTAAAGTCATCCTTTCGGAAGTGACGTCATTTTGAGAGGATTTTTTTCACATTATAATTCTTTATTTTCATTACGTTGTTAAGACAAGGTGTTTTGTTGTAAATTAAAGTTAAACAAGACATATCCCAGCCATTAGTCAATGGGTGACCATTTTGGAAAAATAAATTGCTGACTCATCCTTCCGGTCCTTCCGGAAGTGACGTCATTGTGAGATGGTTTTTCTCACATTATCATTTTTTTATTTTCATTACGTTGTTAAGACAAGGTGTTTTGTTGTAAATTAAAGTTAAGCAATACATATCCCGGCCATTACTAAATGGGTGACCATTTTCGAAGAATTAATTGCTGACTCATACTTCCGGAAGTGACGTCATTGTTTGAGGATTTTTTCACATTATCATACTTTATTTTGATTACGTTGTTAAGACAAGGTGTTTTGTTGCAAATTGAAGTTAAGCAACAAATATCTCGGCCATTACTAAATGGTAACCATTTTCGAAGAATAACAAAACTGGTTCTTTGATATCACGTAGGCGTCTTAAATAGCATATTTAAACATGAGTTCTTTGTTATGACCGAATTTAAAAAAAAAAATTTTGAACTAAAAATATTCTTATATATGGAGGAGGGTAAAAAAAATTTCTTTTGGGGGGGTAATTTTTTTTTTTCCTTTTGTAACTGAAAATACTACTATGTATGAGGGAGGGTAAAAAAAGTTGGGGAGTACATTTTTTTTTAACTGAAAATATTAGTATGTATTGAGGAGGGTAAAAAACAATTGGGGGTTCAAAAATGTTTGTATTATTAATTTATATAGGAGAAAACCCTCAGGGAAACAAACGTTGATGAACTCAGATTTAGTAGAATACACACACACACACACACACACATATATATATATATATATATATATATATATATATATATATATATATATATATATATCATTTGATCAGATAAAATATGCAGTTGATCTGGAAGTTGATCTGGTTTCAGTTGTTGATTAGGTGCGAAATGGCTTGTTTCCTTTAATCCTGTTAAGACTTAGCTCGTATTTTTCCATCTTCCTGTGATACTCATACATGGCTCTGCGCATGAGGAGAAATCGTCTCTGAAACTTTTTGGTATTTCTCTCTTATCCAATTTTTCTTGGGGTCCATACATTAGATCCATTGTAAAAAAATATGTTTTTAAATTAAATTTAAATGAAAAATTCTCTGAAATTTCTTCTTTAAATGACAATAAAAAACTAACTGACTGCTGCGCAAGACGAGTTCATCTCTACGCCTCTTTTTTCCTGTTAACAATAATGGGAAAAAAGACAGACAAAAGTTGCTTGTGCATCAAAGAATCGAAAATTTATTACCCATAAATGGGGAGAAAAAAGGTTAAAATAAGAAAATAGGTAGACATGCATATATGTTCATATGTCATTCAAAAAGAAAATAGTAACAAACAAAAGTACTCACAGTTCACAATTTACAATAAATATTTTTTTACAGACGTGGAAATTCTGTTTTTACAGACGTTGACATTCTCTGGTATATTTTTCTAATTTCGCTCATCAGTGGCGATAAAACTTGTCTTGAAAAGAGTTCTTTCATTTTTCTCGGAAAAACGCGCTGAACAAAAGGCAAAATTCTGGAAAACGACTTTCTTCGAGTTTTGTTTAAATTCAAGTAATAATTTAACAAATATTACTCGTGGTTCTGAAAATTAAATAATTATTATTTTCTAACTTAAACTTAATTTATTCTTATATTATTTTTTATAAATAATTATAACTCCCTTTTTGATATTTAAAATGCGAATTTCTGGACTACAGACTGAGACTTCCAATCAAAACAAACTCACGATGATAACCGAATATTAAATTCAATAAATCTTTTTAATCTCTTAGTCCTTCTGACAAAATAATAAATATTATCGATCATATGTCAATATTTTTCAATCAATCCTTTAAAACAATTAGTAATTCTCTTTTATACTAAGTAAGATCGACGAACCTTTTAAATAACAATTTATCGTCACAAGGTTTCCTCATAAACAATGGTTTATATTTGAGTTTTTGAAATACAACTTTATAATTCTAGGACCTCTTCCTCGAATTATAATTAAAATAGTCATCAAATTAAAATCATATTGTCTGTAGTCCAAATTAAATGCACATCGTAACTAAGAGATAAATATCACAAATCTACTATGTTATTGTTAATAATTCTTTTAAATTATTAGTTAAATTAATTTTCGACATAATAATGTTGATTTCACATAAACGGGAGTTATCTAATTAATTAACGAGGACACAATTTTCCTAAGGAAAGAAAATTCTGTCCACGGAGACAAATTAGATGTCAACAAGTCAACATCTCTAAAGATAATTTCTTCAAAATATTTTAGCGAGAAAAATGCCATCAGCATTTTTACCATTAAAAACTGACACGTCACTCAAATTGACCAATCAGAGGACGAGCCAGAGATTCAATGAAAACTGTCGTCAGCCCAAATTATTTTAGGCGCGTTGAACCAAAACTAGAAATCGTTACAAACGAATTTCACAAACATTATTATTATTATTACTGAGCGTTTTCAATAAAAATGAAACATGGCCATTCTTTAAAAAATAAATTCTCAAACCATTGCTCTTTCTGCTTCTCGTAACGTCGGTTCTCTCTATCACTCCAAACATTTGCTTACACCTGAGGCTATTCTCTGTCTCTACACGTCATCGATCAGACCACGTATAGAGTACTGTTGTCATATTTAGGCTGGGGAATCTCTGTCCCATTTGAGGGTTCTAGATAAGGTGAAGAAACGTATTTTTAATTTGTTTGACCCTATTATGATTCTTCCCTGCATCAGGCGTTATGTTTCTAGTCTCAGTCTTTCGAGTTCTTCGGAATTGCACGATATTTACCCTGCTTCTTTTATTCTAGCTCGTGTGACTCGTAAGTCTAGTGGTCTCCATCAATTCATTGTTTTGATATCTAATTGTAATACAGCTGCCTATTCCAGTAGCTTCTTTTCAAGAAGTGTTGTCTTGTTGAACTCTCTTCCTGCTGATTGTAGCTATCGTTTTGTAAGGACTAAGGCTAATAGAAATCTGTCTTTGTGTTAATCATCTTTCGTTCTTGCAAGCTCTTATCATCAAGTGGGTTCATGTCTTGTCTGGAGCGATTTCCATAAAAATAACATTTGTAGCCAAAATTTCAAATGTTTACTATAAATGTTTTTTGGGGTTACTTATGCAGTTTACGGACCGGGCTGAAATAATAAGCTCATTTAGAGAGCCATTCTTTACTTTATTAACTATTCTGTACTTTCAGTCACCAATTTAATGAACAAAATCTACTGTAAAAAGTAAATTTAACTTGAAAATCTAATCTAAAATATAGCCCTGTCCGTAAACTGCATAAGCACCTTTTTTAAGCTAAATATTTTTTTACCTAAATAAATAATAACTTTTAATTTCATCGCATGTAGAAAAAAACAATAGAAGCAGATTCCAGCGACTATTTCTTTATCAGTGAAGAGGTTCATACTTTAGAGCCGTTTCATCATATATCCAGACAAACGAGATATGCAAACATATCTTGAATTTTCCAGAATGATTATTAGAGATTAAAGATGGCGTTAGTATTTACTAAAAACACGAGATTTGTTTTGAAAATGATGTACCCATATAAATGTTTACAGATGTTTTTTCTTGGATGCGAATCTGGTCTTTTTATCCGATGAATAATTTGGAGAATACAGGATATGGCTGTATACCTTGTTCGTTTGAATAGATGGACAAACGAAATCAGATACAAATGTGGGCTTCATACACATTTAATATCCCTAAACTGGTTTATTGATCAACATTTCAAATTTTGGAATATTTCTTTGCGTTCAGATGATCGGTCGCGAATTATTCTCAAAGATGATTTAAAGTATCATTAAATTTAATAAAGTTTTAAAAGACACAACGTCATCAAGATATGAGTTACAATACTTACGTTGATAGTCATCGGTTCAAACATGAAATTTTACAATGAAACAAAGGAGGGGAAAGAGACTGGATAAGCAACAAAACTATATATATTAGTATAGAGATTGCAAACAAGTCATGAGCAAATGTAAATAAGATTATTTGCTGTATTCATCAAATATGTCTAGACTGTATAAGCGCTACTGATCCGAAATACAAATAACGTAGTAACAAAAGTTTGAAGAGATTGGCTTTTGAGTGACGTAGACGAGAAGAGGATAAAAGGGAAAGGAGGGCAAAATATTTCGAAGAATATCATAACTGAAACTTATAAGTTAGTATCATGGAGTGATCTAAAAGGCGAAACACGCATCTATTTGTGTAGAACCATGAATTTAATACTTGTAAATCTCCGAAGGAGTTACAAGTAAGCTACACAGAGGCGTCTTTGTTTCATTCCCGCAAAAAATCATCAGGTTAAATGCTTTAATTTACTAATTTAAAACAGTAATGTGCACATAAAGTATGCATAGTAACAAGCAAGGTATCAATACAATCAAAGTAAAGAAAAGTATATATATATATATATATATATATATATATATATATATATATATAATATGTATATATAAAAAATAAATAAATATATATATATATATATATATATATATATATATATAAGGAATAGATGGCCTCTGCCTATCGCCCGGCCTTCGCAATCCTTCTTTGTCTATTAGCCAGGCGCAGAGGTACAAGGACTGGGACGCTTCTAAAGACACCTAGGGCTTGTTCCTTGTTTCCTGACTACGCTAATGAACGCCGCCTCTCTTTCTTACTATCTGGGCAACTTGGGAAAAGTTTTTTTGTCACCAAGACTTACATGACTAGCCTAGGTCTCTCTTGTTCAGACAGGTTGAGGGTACAGCTTAGACAGCTTGTCGACTGGTAGTAGAAGAACCCTTACTCTTAGGTAGCGCTAAGAACGGCTGTTCCGTCAACAGTTGCATAATATCGTGGAAAACCTTACGTGTCATGTCGCGCTAGGAAACGGACTCTACAGTTATCCGCGGTGGACTTTCCCGAGGTCATAACCTCCATGGACCAAGTCACGACTAATGGACTAGTTGTGTGAATTTATTGGTACCAAACAAGCACCCACTTTGCCCTCCCCACTCTATCTCAAAACAAAACAAACATGAATTTACAAAATAAAAAAAGTTAAACCAGACACGCAACAAAAAACATATTTTCCTCCGTCCTTGAGGCTCGACTTCATAAATATCTGGGGACTTAGAACCAACAGTAACGACGTAGAAACTTTTCTCCTGACAAACTCCCCGGATATCCTAGCACTAAGTGAAACGAACCTTCAATCCTCAATCTCCTCTCACCACTTTGACATGACTGTTTACCTTCCACTCTACCGTAAGGAGTCTCACAAACATATGCACAGGCTAGGAGTTTATGTTCGGAACACCCTCTCCATGGATAGCGAGCATAGGTTAGAATCAGATAATCAAGCCTACATGTGATTTAGATTGACTTTACATAACAGAGCTAGTTACTTATATTTCTTATATCGTTCTCCTTCGACCCAGGACTGTATCCTGCTTGGCTCTGTATCTGAAAGCTTAGATAGAGCACTCTCACTCGACTTGAATGCCCAAATACATGTATTTGGGGATTTTAATGCACACCACTGTAACTTGTTGGGGTTTTCCAGCGTTACTGATGCAGCTGGAAACTCTACGTATAATTTCTCATCAGCTCACGACCTCTCACAGACTGTGACTTTTCCGACCCACCTTCATGATCGTGCGGATCAGCAAGCCTCACTTCTCGACCTGTTCTTGACCTCACTACCCGAAGGTTGTGTGGCGAATGCCTATAGCTCGCTCGGAAACTCTGATCACGTTGTGGTAATGACACTTATCACCTTAAAAACTCGTCCAAAAGCTGAGGAGCCGTTGCTCAAAACGACGGGTAACTATGAGCAGGCTTATCTTAAATCTCTCAGAGATTACATCAGCGACGCCCCATGGAGGGAAAACTTCTCATTCCCTGCTGATCAGTGTGCAAATGGGCTAACCGAATGGGTCAAAGCAGGCATTGATGCTTATGTCCCCATGCGAAGATTATTCAGCAAACCCCACCCTCCTCAATGGTTCACCTCAGAATGTGCAGCTGCTATTGCTGAGAGGCAGAAGACATCCCGGAAATTCGGCCGCCATAAGTCAACTGCGAACAGCAAAAAATTGTAGAGGCAAGAAATGATTGCAAAGTAGTGACAGATGAAGCAAAGAGAAGGTATACAGAGATAACCAAAAAACTCATTCAGTCACAGAAACTAGGTACTTGTGATTTCTGGAAAATCTACAACAGTGTGGTGAACAATGGACAATCGACAATTCCCCCTCAATCAAATCACAACGATGTTGTTTGCACGGCAACTGATAAGGCCCAGCGTTTCGCCTTAAACTCCACTTTGGACTCAGCAAACAAACCCCTCCCTAAATTCCCATTGTGGACTGAAGCCAAACTTGAGAACCTGGTCATCACCCCATCTAACGTCAGAGACATCATAAAAACCTTGACACCTCCAAAGCCTGTGGGTGTGATCTTATACCAGTAATAGTAATAAAGAAATGTTCTGCTGAGCTGGCCTCTATCCTCACCAAACTATACAACAAATGCCTTGCTTAATCTTGTTTCCCTGATAGTTGGAAAATTACCTCTGTGGTACCAGTCTTCATGAATTCTGGAAATAGAACTGATCTTCTAAACTACCGCCCAATCAGTCTACTCCCGATCTTTGCTAATATCTTTGAATCATTAATCAATCTAGCGATAGTCCGGCACCTAGTTAATGCTAAACTTCTTTCTGATCATCAATACGGATTTAGACATGCAAGATCTACCGGAGATATCCTAACGGTCATTTCTGAACGCATATATCATACACTGAACAAGGCATGTGAAGGTAGGGCGGTAGAGCTTGATGTATCTAAGGCCTTTGACAATGTCTAGTATGGAGGGCTTCTAAAACTGCACTCATATGGTATTACTGGACAAATATTTAATATAATTAAATCATTTCTAACAAACAGAAAGATCCAGGTTGTCCTCAGTGACCGTTCATTAAAGCAACATAACATAAATGCTGGTGTACCCCAGGGATCAATCCTTGGACCTCTACTGTTCCTGATTTTCATAAATGACATCCCTAATGTCATTGAGACTGAGATACGAATATTTGCTGACAACACCACGCTCTACTCCCCTCGTGTGGGCCAAACCGACGTACACATATCTGAGGCAATGTCTAAATCCTTAGAAAATGACCTCCAGTTTGTAGTGGCTTGGGGTCATAAATGATTGGTAACTTTTAATGCCGCAAAGACAAAGCTACTTTCTTTAAATAACTACAAGGAACCTCTTCAACCACCGATTGTCATGGCAAATAACACCCTACCTGAGAGTTCATCATTCAAACTCCTCAGCCTAACTTTAACAGATAACATGAATTGAAATAAATATATTGAAGACATTGCCAGGGTTGCTGCTAAGAGGGTGGGCTTCCTCTACCTTGCTAATAAACTTCTCACACCTGACATTATCCTATATCTCTACAAAGTCACCATCCGACAATGCATGGAGTATTGTTGCCACATCTGGGCTGGTGCATCATCAACTAGTCTCTTCCTCTTGGACAAGGTCCATAAAAGAGTCGCCAACTTAATAGGCTCCTAACTATCCACCAAGCTCCAGACACTGTCCCATTGCCGCAATGTTGCGTCCTTTTGCCTGTTTTACAAGTACTTCAATGGATTATCCTCTGATGAGCTTGCTGCTCTGATACTCCCACGACGAAAACTTCTTTCCTCGTGCTGCCGGCCTCTGGACCTCCCTCCCTGCTCCCTGTTCTCCTGACGGTACTGGCATGCAGAAATTTAAAACCAATGTAAACAGAAATCTCGCTGCACGGCTCCTAATTTAGGTTGACTTCCTAAACTAAACATCCTTTTTCTCAGTAGACTCTTACGTCTACAGTGGCAGCCTGTCTTGTTTGGGGTGAACTATTATAATAATATATATATATATATATATATATATATATATATATATATATGTATATTGGTTTTAAACTTTGTTTTACTTAGCCCTGAACGTATCCTGTGACCCCAGCTTCATCTAACCTCTAGACATAATTGCCTATCCATTTTAATTTCTGAATTTATACTAAGAAACTGTCTTTCTAGGGTTCAATTGAGCCTCAGCTTGGACTGAATCATGTCTGCAAATGTTTGTATAAATAAACCGTGTTATACCAAATAAATATACAGCTTAATTTATTATTGAGTACATTTATATAAACGTACTAAAGATTTACTGGATTAAACTATGCGGACATCAATTCACTGAAATGTTATATTTATATATATATATATATATATATATATATATATATATATATATATATATATATATATATATATATAAATAAGTATATATATATTTATATATATATATAAGTAAGTATATATATATATATATATATATACCAGTTTTACAGTTGCATAAGTAATTTGGTCTTTCACATTGTTACTTAGACATTCTACCATTTTATGTTATTCTGATATTCGAAAAAATCCACACGTACTTACTCGCATTCAAATATCTTGGAAATCTCAGTCGCAAATAAACTGCCGCTTGTGCAGTTGGTGTTATTATAAATGTTCAGAGCTCAACCCGAACCAATTAGTTCGGCTGATAAACGAGGATTGGCTAGGTGACCTCATATCGGTCATCTTGCGCGTTGGCCGCGCCTTTGATATGCATTTTCATCGAAGCCGTCTTCGGCGCTGAACACTCTAGCGGTTAGCGTTGCATCTTCAATAGACGCTATTCCGGCCATACCACACTACGGGATACTTTCTAAATAGATTAGCAAATAGTTGCGACCTCAAGACGCAAATACTTAATCCCCTTGAATCTGATTACTAGCTGAAGTAACCGTCTAAGTTGAGTTTCTCAAATATTACTATTCTTTAAAATTGTGTTATAAATGCTCCTATTTCCTTGCCTCCCACGCGGACAGAGTGCAAAGCCAGTCCTTTATATGGGGAGAATCCATATCCCCAAAAGGGGCACACTGGATTGAGTCAAAAGAATTACCTTAGCTTAGAAGGTTATCACCTTCACTTACTATATAAAGTGTAGTATCAAAACAGACCAAACTGTTTCCTGTTCTCCCATGAACCATATAGTCAGAAAGCTATATTTCCGAAAGAACAAATGTGTGTCTTGTGGGTGAATGTTGTACTATATTATTTGGAAGCGGTTTAGAGCGCGCTCACAATAAAATTGCAAAACTTTCTCTTATTGTGTCATCCATCAATTGATGGTGAAACAGTCATTATGTTTTGTTTGTTAAGGCTGATTGTATTTGCAGCATGGAAGACCTGCATATAGTCGATGGTACTACACTACCTGGAGCAGTTATGTCTTCCCATTGTCAAATATATAAGATAATCTGCAAAAACATGTTCTCAGAACGAAATCATTAGTTTGTCGATGAGTGCAACTGGAACTACTGCTACCTGTTGAATAGCAGGATTTGTTTTAATGGTTTATTCCTCTAGATCAACCGTGTTCACTGTATGTCCATGCATATGAACACGGTAACCTCGAGAAGCCTGTGGCTCCTCACCACGCACAGCCGGTTATTTACTACGGATAGGCTTTTTTTACGTTATAAAGGATTTAATAAAAGTTTCTTCCATTTGTTAATTGATGACGTCAACCTTGAACTATGTGACTTCATCCCTTTGTGACGTCATCCAGTATGCACAGAGAAAAGCAAACAAAGAAACAAGATGACAAATACACAGCGCTTTAGTAGTAGCTAGATAGATAAATAGATAGATAGTTGTCAGTGGTTTTGATAAAACATCGATATATCACTTGCTTATAGCGCCCGACCCGTGGCCGAGTGGTTAGAGTCGACAGTTATCAACTAGATGGTTGTAGACTAGTCTAGCCCCACTGAAGATATGTTATACAGCGAAACAGTCCGTCGGTGAATGACTAGATAGTTCTAACGTGTGTGTTCTTTCTACAGCGTCTTGTGTCAGAATGCCTTAAGAGTTTCAACTGTCTACCTCACTGTCTTCGTCTTTTCAGAAATTTATATTTTTCGATCCGTTTTTTTTTGTTACCCGATTTATTTTATTTTCGTTGCATATTAATCATGTTCATTTCTGAGATAGGCCAAATCATGTCTATTAGATGCGATGTCTGTCCATCCGTCGCTCTGTCACGTTTCAGTTTTAAGAGACTTCCGTCAGAATCTCTGTTACGCTTTAGCGGTTGAAATAGCATTTTCATCGCTAAACGCGCAGTGTGAAAGGGCGCATCTTTTTTTAGATGCGTCCAACTATGTTTTTTTCGTCTGATACGTTTACGTTTGAAATAGCAATTTTCTTGATCTATCACGTTTAAATTTAAAATAGAACTTTCGTTGGTGTGTTTCAAATAGACAATGTTGTTGGTCTGTCATGCTTGTTTGAAAAAGCATTGTAGTCTGTCTGTCACGTTTAAGTTTTAAAAAGCAGCTTAGTTGGTCTGTCACGCTTCAGTTTGAAATAGCAATTTCATCGGTCCGTCACGATTAAGTTTGAAATAGTATTTTCATCGGTCCGTCACGCCTGAGTTTGAAATGGAGAATTTTATTGGTATGTTATGCTTTTTGAAAAAGCATTGTAGTCAGTCTGTCACGCTTAAGTTTGAAATATCAATTTCATCAGTTGGGCACGCTTAAGTCTGAAATAGCATTTTCGTTGGTCTGTCACGATTAAGTATGAAATAGCAGTTTCGTCGGTCTGTCACACTATTATTTTGGTTGTCTTTAATGCTTAAGTTTAAAATAATATTTTGGTGGTCTATCACGATTAAGTTTGAAATAGCATTTTCGATTTTGTCTGTCAAGATTAAGTTTAAAATATAATTTACATCGTTAAACGCGCATATTGAAAGGACACATCTAAAGAATATCTGTTCTTGCTTGTTTGTGCGGGGGGGTGTCTCTCTCTCTCTCTCTCTCTCTTTTGTTTTAATTATTTGTTTCGGCTTTCGATTGGCCGTTGCATGTCGACGGGCTACCGACCAGAATCGATCGATTGGCTCTCAGTTTTAGTTTTGAACCCATTCCCGCAGTACCTTTAGAAACGCCGAGAAATGATCTGGGTCAGCAACACTGATACACAAATTCACAATGTCTGAACGAATTTTTTTATATATTCTTTCTTTGCAAAGGCGAAAAGGAAATACGGTAATTTTATAGAATGACTCTCATTTCCAATCAGATGGTTTTTACTAAAAAAAAAATGGCGCTCATAAATCGATCACTAACCCTAAGTCCGGCTGGTAATACGAAAAAAAATCAAAAATATACTTGCTGAAATTAATTTAAAGGAAACGGATTTGGACCGTTTTCAACAGCGCAAAATACGTAAACATATCAAAAATCTGACTTTTATGCGGTTTATTATTATACCTTTTGGTTAATTAAGTGGGTGCGTGATTAGTGTATTGGATACCGTCGTTGACCATGAAATTGTATCTGCCGAATTGAAAATCACATTGGATCTAATAGGGTTGTTTACGCACTTATGCTGTTGGGGAAAAGATATAAATTCACAATTTTCCTCTACTATGGATAAAACTAACAGCTTGTGTTCAATAAGATAAGTGTGCTCTAATTTGCTGTTAAACAGAAGAGCCAAACATATTTCATTTACAAAAGAACTGGCGATACATGTGTTTATATTGTAGGCGCGAATCATCATATGAATCACAAGTCTATCTCCTATAATACTTTATAAGAAAAGGATTGCCAAAGATAAAAGAAAAATCAAGGCTTTTCTATAAACAAACAAGCTATATCATGATACGCAAAGTCAAGTTCATGTTCGTACGTACGCTATCAGCCTCTACCTCGTTTTTCAAAGATGGGATCGCACGATCTCTGAAGATGCAATGCAAATTCTTTTCTTTTTTTCAATTGATGTCACTGATGTCCGTAACGTGGAACTCGAACTAAAATACACTTTCTCATCGTTCATGCAAGTAGAAAAGTGTAGCATATGTTCTGTCCAAAGATGGTACAATGATATCGTGGGGTCTGTATTCGCGCCGGATGTTCGTAAAATGGAAATAAGTCACAAACTCTAACGAGGATGCTGGAAACAGTTCTCCAGTAACCAGATAAAACTACATAAGCCAGAGCAATTAGATAAGTATGTTTCAGTTTGAACAAAAGTGGTACAATTATATTGTGAGTTCTTCGTTCGCGCCGGACGTCCATGTAATGGAAATATGTTTCAGATTCCTTTTTAAGCACAACAGCAATATACAATAGATGAAGGATACAACTGTGCAATTTTCACGGGTCCTGCTATTATATATATATATATATATATATATATATATATATATATATATATATATATATATGAATAGATATATTGCATGAACGGTTTAATGTATGCGATCAGAAGTAAGAACTATGAATCTAACCTTTTGTTAAAAGGGATTAAAAAGAGTATCGACTGCCGATAGTTATGTCTTCTTTAGGTAGTTGTATATCATCAAGTGATGATAGCTATGCCTGAAGTGTCAAGTCGACAGGTGGCAGGAGAAAGTGTAGCCGTCTCACTTTTTGGCTGTCTCGAAACTTTCTGTTTGATGTGCGAATTCTAAAAGTCTAAGGATGTAGTCATAAAAAGGTCCAGTAAAAAGTGTTACGCCTCATAGCCTGCTTGGTCATCGCGTGACCAAACAACCGCATTAAGGTGTCTCTGGATCAACCATCGAGCATGGGCAAAATTGTTTAAATCAGATCAAAAAAACTTCTATTCCTTTTTTTTTCTTTTTTTTTCACTACTTATTAATGCTACAAGCGATTAGAGAGTTTAACTTAATGAAATCGATAGATTGTTAGTTGCATGGTGACAAATATTATGAAAGGATTAGGAGATGTTGATTGGTTCATTTAATAACTTAACATAGAGGTGGAATAAAGATATGTATCTGGAGGCAAACAAGAAAGCGAGAAAAGCAATATACAAAGCCAAGAATGAGGCTGAGAAAGCCACCTTTCAAGGTATAGTACAAGGACTGATCAACATAATTAAGTACTCAGGATAGTAAAGACAAATATGGATATTGTTAGATAAAAGTGAATTCGAACAAAATAATGGAGTGTTAGAAACAAATAAACAGAACAAGAGGGATGCTTGAAAATGTCACTATGATAAATGTAATCGTGAAAATCTAGAAGTTGTTGTTATAATTGTGAAAGAAATGGGGCGGGAATCTGTTATTAACGTGAAGAAGGATAAGGCTTGAGGACGCGCATGCGTTGTTGCAGAAATGTTGAAGGCTTCGGTTTAAACAAGTATTGAGATTATCACAGACTTTACGAATCAGATCATAAAATAAGAGGTTATCCGAAAGACTAGAAACTTAGTAAAATTGTGAATTGTTAAAACGGTAACAGAGAAGCACTAGATAGAGGTAATTACAGAGGCTTCAAATTTACAGAGCATGTTCTGAAAGTCATTGAGAGAATAATTGAACAGCAGATAAGAAGTCAGATAAGCAGACATGAAATGCAGTTTAGTTTTATATCTGAGAGAGTGCCATTAGTTTTATATTTATCCTGAGACAAATACGAAAGAAGACCTTGGTAAGAAAAAGAGCCAGCGCCTTGTCTTTGTGGATCTGGGAAAAACTTATGACAGAGTACGAAGAGAGCTTGTCTGATGAGCTTTGCGAAAACTAAGAGAAAACGACTTGTTGATGAAGGTTCTTCAAACAATGTACAGAAATGCTCAAAGTCATGTTAAAATTAACAGCACATTTAGTGACAGCTTTAATTTTAAAGTAAGAACACACCATTGTTCTGTGCTGAATCAGTTGCTTTTCATTTCTATCTTAAAATCATTGCCAAGATACATGGTGTATGTTAATGATTTGGTACTTACCTACACCCCCAGGTACGGCATTAATCCTGGGCGGATTGAACCGGCTTAGTTTGACGGAAGAAGTTCCATGGGAGTATCAAATCCACAAGTGGTCCCCGGTCGCATGTATATCCCGATTAGGGAAGATTTCAACGTTAGGTTTTTTGCAGTTCTTGCAGAGAGATGTCGACGTCCTCCTACATACAGCGTTTGCTATTCCCAAATGATCAACCATCTGGTACTGACCAGGCTGAACGTTGCTTAACTTCGGTGATCTAACGAGAAGCGGTGTGTCAAGGTGATTATGCCGTACTTGCTTGTGAAACAATGGATGACCTACTTGGTGAATCAAAGAATTTTAAGAATTCTATAGAAAGTAAAGATATGAAAGTGAAAGTTACAATACCAAAGTGATGAGCAGTTATTGTACCGTTGAAAAGGTCCCCAAAACAGGAAAGTTCCCCTGCTCACTTTGTGGAAACGTAGTCGGGTGCAATTCAATTTTCGTGGTACCTGTAAGCATTAGTTACACTAGAGGTGTAGTGAAGTTACTGGTAGGTTGATAGAGGATGACCAATTAGTGTGCAAAAAGTGTAAGACAATAGAGATGGGACTCACTCGTACAGAAAGTATGGATGACTGAGCTATTTAGGTTGTCGATAAGTTCTGTTACCTTGGTAATACTATTAGAGCACAGGGTGGAGCAGGTGCTAGTGTGATTGCAAAATTTAAGACTGGATAGAGTAAGTTCAAGGAACGTCTGCCATTAATAACCAGCAGGGCGTTCCCACTGTCGACCAAAAGAACAATCTATCAGGCATGCGTACGCAATGTGCTGCTGTATGGAAGTGAAACCTGGCCAATGAGGGTTAAGGACATTCGTTGTATGGAGAGACAAGGATATGAGAATGATACAATAAATGTGTAACGTGAGTCGTAAAGACAGGCTTAGGTCTGATGACATTGGAGGGAGATTAAATCTGGACAGCATAGGGAGATGTGTGCTGAAGAGTAGACTTCAATAGTATGAACACGTTGTAAAAATGGATGAGAGTTCTTGAATTAGTAGATGTAGATCGGTTGAGGTAGCAGGTTCAGTTCACAAATTTGCAACTGTAATACAACTCGAAGTTTTGGTAGACAATCATGATGACCTGATTTAAAAAAAGAATGGTCTTTCTCTTTTATCAAATCTTTCTTGGAGTTTATTCATTAGATTCATTGCTTCTTCTTATAAAGTCGGTTCTCTCCAAACACTTTCTTACACCTGGGGCTATTCTCTATATCTACAAATCTACAATCAGACCATTATGGAGTACTGTTGTCATATTTGTGCTGGTGGAAATCTGTCCCATTGCAAGGTTCTTGATAAAATGCAGAAACGTATATGTAATTTGATTAGGCCTACTCTTTCTTCTTCTCTACACCTTCTCTCTCTCACACAGACGTGATGTTGCTAGTCTTCGTCTTTTCTATAAATACTATTATTACATGTGTACTTCATAATTATGTGATCTATTCCCTGCTTATTTTGTTCCAGCTCGTTTGACTCATTGGTCTAGTGGTCTTCATCAATTCGCTGTTTTGATACCTCATTGTAATACAGCTTCCTATTCTATTAGCTTTTTTTCTAAGAACTGCACGTTTACGGAACTCTGTTCCTGCTGGCTGTTTTCCTTCTACTTATAGCTATGGTCTTTTCAAGGATGAAGTAAATAAGAACTTCCTGTCTTTGCGATAATCATATTTCGTTCTTGTTAGCTCCTTACATCAAGTGGTTTCAATGTCTGGGGCAATGTCCATTAAAAAATTGTTTTTGCAACGAACTAATTGTTTTTAACAAGTTACATGTTTGATTAATAATAGTTCATACATCAGAGATTAGGGAAAATATCAATTTAATACTGGACATGAATTACATCAACAATCGAATTTTTTCCTAAATTTAAATAACTTGGAATTCAAATGCATAGATTTTTATTAAATCAACCTATTAATTTGAAAGAAATAATGAAGTGGGATATAAGTTAAAAACAGTAGATATTTGGCACTAATTTTACTCTGAAATCGTCTGTTTTTCATAGAGGGCGACATCTATAGCAGGATATTATACTTAACTGAGTAAAACTGGGTGTGATATTTAGGATGAAATCAGTGAAATATTACTACAAAAATACATTGTGAATTACCTGCCAAATTTTCTGACAGTATCCTATTATTCATGGAAAAAATGTAAAATTAAAATTTAGCTTTATGATAAGTCAATGTAAATAAAATTCTCTCTAAATCATAATCTTCGTTTTTATTTATTTTTAGATTAAATCTGAATTTGTATTGATTTATTCACAAATAAAAATTAAAAATAAAATATATTAAACTGATCCATTTTCTGAAAAGGTAAAATTTAAGTTTAATAACTGACACATTATCAATCAGCTGTAAAAATTATGGATTATATTGAAATATGCGAGCATGAAAACATACATTCTTACAATTATAAACTTAGAAAAGTACAGGACAAGTTACTACCCTTGCAAACGTATAGGACACGTTATTACTTTTAGTAAAGTAACGAATAAGCAACTTATTAATTCATTCCGACAAAGAATTATGTTATGGTTCAAGTCAGCCCTTCGGTTGCCGGAAATATGCGAAAATGAACCTCGGCTGGTATGAAAAACCGACCTTGTGACAAAATCTGCCCTCGTGGGGAGGCAAGTAAGTAAAAACACACGTAATTACGTACATCGTAATGCAACTATGTTCTATTGCCTAACTTTGTATGTTTAAGTTTAATAACATCTGTAAATAAAATTATTTTAGGTTGTTTACAATCAAAATGATAAACGATTTTTGGTCTTTAAAATCCATGATAGAACGTGATCTTTATTTACCTCAGCGCAGCAACAACATACAACTTAAATATTATTTCTGATCTTATAAAATATTAATCTAAAAAAAACAAAAATAAAGTTAAGTGTCAGTATAAATCAGATTGTGTTTCTATCCTTCTTTTTTAAATGCCTTTTTTTTAAATTTCTTAATACTTTTTTAAAAGCTGTCATTCATTATTGACAGCCTGATATTTGCATGAAAGTGTATAACGTCATGTTAAATCACACAGGATTCCTTATTTTCGAAGGCCACGCGTGAGCACTACTGCAGAATCACCATTTTGCATAGATATACATTTTGCATAGATATCCATGTTGCATAGCTATCTATTTTGCATAGATATCTATTTTGCATAGATATCCGTTTTGCATAGCTATCCATTTTGGATAGATATCCATTTTGCATAGATATCTATTTTGCATAGATATCCATTTTGCATAGATATCTATTTTGCATAGATATCCATTTTGCATAGATATCTATTTTGCATAGATATCCATTTTGCATAGATATCTATTTTGCATAGATATATATTTTGTATACATATCTAGTTTGCATATATACCAATTTTGCATAGACATCAATTTTGCATAGCTATTCATTTTGCATAGATATCTATTTTGCATAGATATCTATTTAACATATGTATCCATTTTGCATATATATCCATTTTGCACAGATATCGATTTTGTATAGATATGTATTTTGCATAGATATCCATTTTGCATAGATATCTATTTTGCATGGATATACATTTTGCATAGATATCCATTTTGTGTACATATCTAGTTTGCATATATACCAATTTTGCATAGCTATTCATGTTGCATAGATATCTATTTTGCATAGATATCTATTTAACATATGTATCCATTTTGCATAGATATTAATTTTGCATATATATCCATTTTGCATAGATATCGATCTTACATGGATATCGATTGTGCATAGATATCCATTTTGCATAGATTTCTATTTT
The DNA here is from genome assembly GCA_963556195.1 of Sepiola atlantica. Taxonomy (NCBI): domain Eukaryota; kingdom Metazoa; phylum Mollusca; class Cephalopoda; order Sepiida; family Sepiolidae; genus Sepiola; species Sepiola atlantica. The sequence goes on along the minus strand of OY744519.1, from coordinate 86,440,475 downwards.
GCATAGATATCCATTTTACACAGATATCTATTTTGCATAGAACTCGATTTATAGGCAGTTAAGTGTCCTTGGTAGAGGGCGACGTCATTGGACTTTTCTCATCGGCACTTTCCCGAATGATAGTACATGAAACCGAACTTAAGGATAACTGTTTTAGAGGCTACGCCATCAGTACCCGCTAAAATTCGGAGTATTCTTAAGTGCCATGTTGCGCATGGATGTGTGTCCCTTGAAGTATTTCTGGCATGGATGACTGGATCCGTCATTGCCGTGCTAATGATTCAGCTTTAGGTTCGATTATTTTGCCTGTGAATGTATAACTGTCAGTTAAAAGACTATCTTGTTTTAGAAGTTCCTCTACCTTCCTTGTTGTTATTATGCAACTTAATCTTCTCTCGTTTTTTTAGCTCCTTTCATCGAGTGGTTACATGCCTTTTCTAGAGCGACTTCCATTAAAAAAACATCTGGAGAGATGTTGCTCAGAGAACTCCCAAAGTACAAAATCAACTTCGAAACAATTTAGAAGAGACGTTGCCAGTCTCTCCTTACTCTATCGCAATTTGTATAGAAGGTACTCGGCTGAACTCCAATCTCTGGTTTTTCCTTGTGAGACATTCACAACAAGAATTCGTGTTTATCTACAACTAAAAAACTATCGTCATCCGTGTGCCTAGCGACAGGAAGACTTTCTATTAACAGAGTTTCGTTCCAAAGAACGTCACTTCTGTGGAAGACATTGCCACGCAACTCCTCCTCTGCAGACTACAACATGGTCGTCTTTAAATCCAATCCTAACAAATACTTGTCATAAATCAGTCTCTATAACTAATCAAACATTGTTCATTTCATTCATTATTTTCAATCCTCTCATAATATTCTTAGTTATTCAGAAAACAGTCTCTCCGTCTCGTTAATCCTTATCCTCGATTGACTTTATACTGAAGCGAAATATGCAAGTTTTGTGTGTTATTTTCCGAGTTAAAATCGGACACACACACAGGAAGAAATATATAATACGAATTTGTAATCGGGAGAAAAGATTTGGCTGGTTTCGTTCGGATCAACGAACTTCTCAAATCTCTCGTGTAATTTTCGCTTGTATTTAATTGTTTTTCTTTCTGTCTCTCATGCATTCTGTTTTCACAACATTTCATTACATGATATAGAGTGTATGTTATCCTTATATATATATATATATATATATATATATATATATATATATATATATATATATATATATATATATATATATATATATAGTGTGTACGGTTGTATATGAAAAGAAATCAAATAAAGCGCTCGATCTTATAAGTGAGCTAATATAATTTATTTAGATACTGTCCATTTCCTATCGGGACGTGACTACAATCGTTTCAGCATGCCGATGATTCCACTGGACACAGAGATTTACTAAAGATGTCTAAATCTGCCCTTTGGATGAAACGTCGGTACATTGCTGAAATATGTAATATACAGTATTTAAATAAATTATATATATATATATATATATATATATATATATATATATATATATATATATATATATATATATATATAGTGTGTATATTTAAAACGATGAAAATATTAAGTATGATTTCAAATATATGAAACATGCCAAAGAAATAAATTTATTAATTTTCAAACACTGGTTACATTATATTAACGTACCATAGATCTTCAAAAAACAATTCCGATTTAGGAGAGAATATCGAATAAATCACAGATTTTCACAAATTCTGTTCAAACTATAGATAAAGAAACGTATCCTAAACGAATATGTATTAAGTTTTACTTCTTTAATAAATTTTTTTTTTATTTCTTTCAGCCGATATGTTATTCAAAACCATTCTTAATTTTCAACACATCCAATTGTGGAGCAATAATATAAAATTTCCGATCCTATCTTATCTGGTTTAAATCTAAGTTTCAATAAAATTTATTTTGGTTTTAATGGAGTGTGTATTTATTAAAATTATGTACCGATTCACAAACTTTCTCATAGGCATATTGTCCAAGCAATATATATATATATATATATATATATATATATATATATATATATATATATATATATATATATATATATATATATGTTGTGTGTGTGTGAATTAAATAAACATTATTACAGTCTACGTCAAATAGCCAACGTTTTTATGATATTGCATTTCTTTACAGACTGAATACAAATAAAAAGTGAAAAAAAAGAATCTCGCATTAATGTCACCGCCAGAAAAAATAAGATGTGAAAAAGAGAAAAGAAATAAAAACATTTATTCTACACGGCATTACACTTCGCGACAAAACACACGGATATTACCAGTGAGGGAGAAGATATAATATATAAATGCCGGAAGACTGTATTGATGTATAATGAAGAACAATAGATGAAAATCGATTCTACAGACTCGTTCGAAGTGGCGATGGGATCACTAGCTTCCGCCGAAATGTCTGACATGGTGGGTTTGTTTATTTTGTATAATCTTATAGAAACGGGTATGATTAGCATTCAGGATATATGGTTGTATAGGGATGATGGTTTAGCTATAGTAAGAAATACTAATGATCCAAGGCTGAAAAAATTAAAGAATTTATTCACGTAAATTTAGGGCTTAAAGTGGAAATTGCAGCACGAATCAAGATCACAAATTTTCAAGATATAACATTTAACCATGACCAGGGAATATACTTACTGTCATAGAATGAAGCATTTTTTTAAATTCCAACACCTACACTGCACAACCCCACTTGTTTTTTTTGTCATAGTGAAAAGTTTGGCATGTTATGTTCCCTAGTAAAAGTTTTTATACTTAATAAAGGAGATGAGATATGTTTTAACTGTAGGAACTTCAAACGGTTAACAATCTAAAAGATTTAGCATAAATAACTTTATATATAGCATATAAATTAATACATCTCTGTATAGGTATTAATTGTTGTAATGAAGTAGGATCTCAGACTATAACTACTTCCCAAAGTATGTACGATTTTTTATCGCCATAATGTTAAATTACGTAGTTTTGTTATTGTCTTTACTGATAGAAATATGTTGTTTCATTGATAGAACCAGAGCTGTTTTTCTGTATTTTCCCAACATATATATATATATATATATATATATATATATATATATATATATATATGATATTTTATAAATAAATATAAATTATTTATTACCTACAGACATCGATGTTTCATTCTTACGCAATCTTCAGTGCAAGAAGCCAATTCCCAACGGTCGACGGGCGCGAACTCTGATCACAAATCACCACTGATTCGCAGTCAAGGGACTTACCAGTAGGCTGCCAGAAATTAGCTTGGAATTTAAGAGGAATTTAACTTTGTAAATACCAGGTCGGCCGGTATTCACAGCAAGCGGCGAACAGTGATCAACAACGACAACAAATCGCGTTGGATCTCGCAATGAATATATATATATATATATATATATATATATATATATATATATATATATATATATATATATATAGCTAGATGGAGCACTTTAAATAAGTTGATAACAGGCCATCATTTACAGCGTAATGCAGCACTTTAGTCCTCACCTATTGAGTGCTCTCGACGGCTTTCTTATGGCCGCCGAATTTGCCAATAAGACGTTAATTTACTCTTCCATTTCTTGACAATGAGTGGTAGGCACATCGGTAGGCGTTCCGACTACTGAGTTAAAATATGGCTTTTGTATCAGGCTACGAACTGTGTGACCGGCAGGGATTGTCTCCTCCCATACTGATGATTGCAGGTTTTGCATGAAACATGTGTATATGGGTTGATTCGAAAAATATTATTCATAAGTAATTATATATATATATATATGTGCTTGTAAAGATGTGTATGAATACATGCACATTTGTCTTTATTATAGAGCAAAAGATGACGTGTATAATAGAAAGAGGGAAAATGGGAGACGCCACATGTCACGTGTTTTCAGTGTTAAATTTAAAATTACATTTTGATGCGCATAGAAGAGAAAACGAGAACGGTTTCATTTCGATGTTTTACACCAGTTGAGGATACGTCCTCGGCAATCAGTCCGAGAAAGAGTCGCTCGTTGTGGCATCAGCTGGCACTGCTCTGTCGGGTTAAGCTATGGCCCTGTTCAGTACTAGGAGGTCCATTCTCTCAGGCTTTATCTACTCTCTTTAAATATGGGTTCGTTTAGTGCCAATGGCTTGAGGGCGGACCTAACCGGCAATACCGACGAAGCTGGTAGGTTATGTTTGTGTGGCCAGGGTGCACCACTCCAGTACGCTGCATTTTTCTCATCCCCTACCTTCCGGCCATATGTCACATCTTCCTGCGGTTGAAAGGAAGTAAATAATAAAACGTTTCTCATTTTGTTCTTCTTCTTGGTTAAATAGTTAAATAACATAGAAATAACACAAAGACAAGTATATAACCTTAGAACGCCCTAAGACATTGAATTTGAAGGCGACCATGGTGTAGTGTGCAAGGGAAGCAGTACTGTGGTAATGTGTTCCACGGGCGGGGAGAACTTGGAAAGTAACTCTGTTGATTAAAATTCCGTCTGACACTAAGCACAAGACAAAAAGGAGATTGCTCAGTCGGGCACTTTTCATGAAAGAAAGGATAGAGCAGAGAAAGACTAGCAAAGGGGCTGTAAGAAACAGAAGAGATCAGCTATCAGTAGATTTCTAAGTTTATGTTGTATTCTTTCAAGTCAAGAATGAGTGTTCTGAGATGTACCTCCTAAGGTCGTTTTGTTCTTTTAATTTAAACCATTAGAATCTCTCTCTCTCTCTCTCTCTATCTATCTATCTATCTATCTATCTATCTATCTCTTTCTCTCTCTCTCTCTTTCTCTCTCTCACACACACACATACACAGGCAAACACACAGACACCTATACCTCTACTCCTCTCTTTCGCCCAATTCTACTTGAATCCTTTTTCCATCTCTACAATTATATAACAATAAATAACTTTCTTCGCTGGTCTAATAAGTGTGAACAAAGCAGTCGCACAAAAACAGGTAATTGCCGTCTTTGTGATCGATAGCAAAGTACGACGTCCGTCTGAAAAGTAACCGGACTGATGTAAGAAACAATTTATTTACATTAATCTTCCAATCACCCCCTCTTATCGGGTCTAATGGACTTGGACTTTCCTGTCATCATCATCTACGAAATGCTGAAAAGACTTTTCTGAGATCCCTCATCAGCTCAGTTGTTACCGCCTTCTTAGTTATATCCACATCTTCAAAACGGGCCCGCTTGTGCGTTCAGGTGGGGGGTCCCAGAAAATAGTCACACAGAGCAATATCAGGTAAGTAGTAAGGTTGTTCCAGTAAAGTGATGTTTTTTCTTGTTATTCGGTGTTCGTCGTTCATTCCTCAGTGTTCATAGCTGCACGACATGAAAAGAGGAGATAGAAACATATCATGCTAGCTCAAATAGTATGGTTGCAGAAAGTTATATACTGTCAATACCTACCTCCGTCCAGAGATCACAAAGCACACAACACACAGCACATCCAATCCCGGTTCGCTTTGAAATACTATTCACTTGCTTCCCTATGTAGCAGGATTAGTATGAAGTCAGTTTACCGTGTAAGTAAGAGACCAGTAGGCGGGCAGCTCATCTTAAGGCCGAGCTGGGCAATACCTCACCCCGAAACAAAAATAGGCTTATGCTTCAGAAAAGGCCCAATATTGCAATAATAATGCGAAAGCGAACGCCGGCGGGTATGAAAAAGCAGGTCGAAACCAACCTCGCATATACAGGGTCCGCCATAAGTAACTATACGAGCCCTGTCTAAAATATATCCGATCTTTATTTTTTCCGTGCGAAATAGAGACGATAGGATGGCGCCACTCTACATAGTGAAGGAAAAAACATTGATGCGCATGTGTGAATTTTATCAGCGCCTTCCTGCGTGTTAGTCGCTGCCTGTCGGTCGCTGAGTGAGGTGCTACACAACGTGTTCGTCGGATTACCGATTCTGACAAGATGACTAAACGTGTTGAGCAAAGATAGTGCATCAAATTTTGTGAAAAGTTTGGTGATTCTCAAAGTAAAAAAAATTCGTAAAATTCAGCAGGTGTTTGAAGAAGATGCGATAGGTGTAACACTAATAAAGGAGTGGTTCAACCGATTCAAAAATGACCGCACCTCAGCGGAGAGTGACCAGCGTTCTGGCAGGCCCCAAACTGCTCGGAGTGCAATGAGAGGGTGCGAAGTTTGATGATGGCAGATCGTCGTTCAACCGTGCGGGAGATCGCCCAAGAGGTCGGAATGAGTAAAGATTCCGCACTTGCAATTTTGCGTGATGATTTGAGCATGCACAGAGTGGCTGCGAAATTCGTGCCCAAGTTGTTGTCGCAGGAACAAAAGGACCTCCGTTTTCAAGTTGCACAGGACCTTCTGGAAACTGCCAACACTGATCCTGGGTGTCTGAACACCGTGATAACTGGAGATGAGTTATGGGTGTACGGGTACGACCCAGAAATAAAAAAAAAACAGTCGTGCGAAGTAAAATCAAGGTGATGCTGACTGTCTTCTTTGATATCAGAGGAATTGGGCATCACGAATACGCACTGAAAAGACAAACAGTGACAACTGAGTACTATCAAGATGTTCTCCGGCGTCTCCTTGACGCAGTTCGCCACAAAAGACTAGACATGTGAATAGCGAAAAACTGGCAACTGCATCACGACAATGCCCCCGCACATTCATCCCAATTTATCCAACATTTCTTGGCCAAACATGGAATTCCAGTCGTTCGCCAACCTCCCTACTCTCCAGACATGGATCTTTTCGACTTCTGTTTTTTTTTTTGTTTGAGAGTAGAAAAAAGATCATGCGGAATGCGATGGCGGAGATAAACACTATTCCAAAAGAAGACTTTCAGAGGTGTTTCCGGCAGTGGATAGATCGGTAGACTAAGTGTGTGTAAGAACAAGGGGCCTACTTTGAAGAGGATTAAGGTCAAAACCCCGTCAGGTATTTGACATATTTTTTTCTGGCCTAAGGTCGGTTACTTATTAGACAGACCTTGTATATTCGTTCGACAGATTTTACCTCTTCTGTCTTTTTCTTGTTGAGCGTTCTCAAAGAGAAAGTTTGCTCAGCAAAGCTCCGAACCATCGTTGAACTTAAGGAACAAATCTGAGCTACAATTGATCAAGTGCCGTTATAGCTGTGCGCCAAAGTTTGGCGCTCACTTCCTGATAGAATCGTAAAGTGCATTGACCGTTATGGGAAGAACACGGAGTTCTAGTAAACCGCACGTTTTATGTTGCAAAAGACTTACGTGTACTCTTTGTTGGTGTCTATATTGCAGCTGTATATTTCGTCCATGTTATATAGATTATGTTGAAATAAAATGATATAGTTACTTATGGCAGACTCTGTATAACGTATAGAAAAATGACCATAGCAGAATAAATATGATTGTAAATCAGAATGAAAGAAGACTTGACCCAGACATATCCATCTAATAAAACCGAGATAACAGACGGTCCAAAGAATCGGGTTGAAAAGAAACGGAGAAAAAAAAAAGAAAAAGATGAAAATAATTTCGTAAAAATAATAATAGAAATAATAATAATAATAATAATTGATTATTTCTTACCCATATCATGTATTAAACGATTTCCGCAAAACGTGCGTGTATGCATGCGAGATACAAGGAACAACGAATAGAGAAGAAACGAGTAAAGAGGGTAAAGGGAAAAGAGGTTGAGAAAAGCGAGTGGTATCAATAGAGATAGGAAGATAGAGAGAGTGTGAGAGAGAGAGAGTGAGAGAGAGATAGGGTTGAAGCTAGAAAGGGAGGAAGGGAGCGTGTAGACTCCTCTCCAAACAAATATGTAGAGAACAGAAGAGATTAAATTTTAAAATAGAAAATTTCATACATCGATCCGTGTATAGAAATAGAAGTGATTAATCGATGGACGCAGATTAAGATGCCTTGTCTGTTCGAACTGACTGACTTAGACAGATCGATACATATATATATATATATATATATATATATATATATATATATATATTCACTTTTTTGTTTTATTTTACTTCAGTCGAAGTTCTCATAAATCAATCTGGGGCTAACACTTGATCTCTTTATGAGATGCATGGCTATTCTAATATCCCATTAACGTTCTCCTTCACCAGTAAAACGTTGAATTAGTAAAGAAGTTAAGAATATTAATATTAATTTTCTTGTCTCCAATTTACTAGTTAACTATGTTATAGTATATCATTCTTGTGGTCTCTTGGTCTTACCGGATTCCAGGACAAAAATTCATCTTGTCTGGTGGAGTATCCAACTAAGTGTTGTTACTTGAAGTAACATCACATCGTATGGGTCAGTGTATAGCCGTGTCGTGGGGATCTTATTTGGGTTTCGAATATTATGTTATTTAGAATATTTGGTGAGGGTTTACTTGTAAGGTGAAGTATTCTCATGTCAGGTTGTCCTGACAAACCCTTGTACAAAGAGACCGAAGAGACTCGGGGATGGTGTCTCGTAGTTAATTCAAACTCTCCGAAGAGTTAATTAAAACTATGTGTATGAAATCCACCATTCAGTCAAGAGAGCCAATAAACACTTTGGAAATGAGGATCATATAGTCAAGATTACGCAATCTCTGACCGCAACTCCCCTGACTCGACATTGTTTAAGTCCAGTGTAAATGAGACATCTAATGCGACTGGAAACAGTGCTGGGATAAACAGAGAAAACAATGAATAGCTTTTTTTGAAAAGTGTCTGCTCGATAAAGAGTATATATTGAAACAAGTGTTGCATAATTATTTACCGCACTTCCGTAATCCAGTATTGTTTAACTCCAGTGGATAAGGACGTGTTATATACTTTCTTCTTCATGGTTCACTTATTCAGACGGTGTGGTCTAGTGGCTACGTATTGAAGTTGAGGAATTAAGACTCCTTTGCTGAATCGATTGGTGGTATCCGTGTGGAATGAAATACACTTAGTCTTTGTTAATTTCAGTGAATTAACACGGACGATTATGGTATTGATATCGTGTTCTTTAATCGTCATTTAATCATCGCAGAGGCACGGTAAAAGAGATACATAACTGTTTTAAGATCTCATATTCTCGAATTACATTGATTCGATTCTGATTGGATTTTGCTTTAAAGTTGTTCCCCCAACTTAATCGATGACGTCGTGCGATTCATATGTTTTTTTTTAATTCTGTTGTTTTTGGTCACACACGTGCCAAATTTGATGTACTGTATCTTTAGCATCCAACTTCCTCTGGCTATATTCTTGAATGGACTCAAAGCCATCTAATATACAACATAAGATTCCAAGACAATCGGAAGACTGGAATAATTAAAAAGCAACTTGCGTTATTTCGGAATTTTCCTTCACATAGGCTAAACACTTTACGAAGTCTAGTATTCCCTACAATGTCACCCTTATCTAGAGGATTATTAGATGGATGTATACCTTTCTAAAGATTAATTTATTGCAACAGCTTCCGCTTCCAAGCATACAGCATCCATCTAATTACTGACCAAGTGTATTTTGTACAGAAGTTGAAAGAAGTTGTAGTATGCGTGAAGCATTGTGTGTAATATATATATATATATATATATATATATATGTGTGTGTGTGATTTTATGAAGGCTTACCAAAGCATTCCTTTCAGGACACCAATGATCACCATTAAAGATATTTTTTCTTACAAATACTATTTATTCAAATTAAATGTTTTTTCCTACACGTGTTTCACTACCAAGCAGTTACTTGCTTGGCAGATCATCAGGGAAATTAAATGTCTGGAATACTGGTTTCAACTGCCGACAAAACACAATGTGGCGTTGTAATAGTTGAGGTCACTTAAGAAGAGAAGAGGAAAAAAATAAAAATAAAAATAAAAATAAAAGTCAAACTTAAAAAGCAAGGAAGAACAACGATAAAAAAAAGAAAGTCCTAGAAAAGTCTTAGAAAAGTAGCTCGTTCATTATTTCTTCCACCAAGCCAACAAGCAAATAATCGGTCCCAAATACATTCAATAAAACCATAAAACCGGAACAATGTGCGATAATACACTTTCACGTCGGCCGGTACAATGATGAATAAATCCCCCCCCCACAAGAAAACAAAAGAATTAAATCATTCAAGACCGCTCACAAGTTACCATTCCAATCCAATGATAGTATGGGAATTCTAAATCCAACTTCTCACAAAGAAAAGTCAACACAAATGTTCGTCCGAGTTCAAAGAGTCTTATTTCAATTGTGACCTCAACTATTACAACGCCACATTGTGTTTTGTCGGCAGTTGAAACCAGTATTCCAGACATTTAATTTCCCTGATGATCTGCCAAGCAAGTAACTGCTTGGTAGTGAAACACGTGTAGGAAAAAACATTTAATTTGAATAAATAGTATTTGTAAGAAAAAATATCTTTAATGGTGATCATTGGTGTCCTGAAAGGAATGCTTTGGTAAGCCTTCATAAAATCACATATAAATGCTCTGTACTGTGTAATCGAGTATCATCGAGCTTGTGTTTTATTGGAACAACCCCGGTCTTCACTGAATGATCTATTTTATAAGTGAAAAATCTAAATATATATATATATATATATATATATATATATATATATATATATATATATATATATATATATATAGATGGCTTATGTTAATGCGGAAATATACCAGGCTATAAGAACGGAAACTGCGCACTTACTAAACAGACGGTTTTATTTATTTATTATTTTATATATAGCTCAAAGAATACCCGTTCCAGGCATTAAAAAAAACTTTTCCAAACAGAACAGTTTTTCACCACTTGTATGTTTCCTTACAAGGATTTAAAAATATATATAAAAAAGGTAACATATTTAAAAAAATACTGACGTAATATTTTTATGTCATTATGTTATGTTAATTTTTTTAATTTATAAAACGCGTATCCAGTCTTTTAAAAATCCTTTAGATTTACGTGAGATTCGAACTCGGGTATAGAAAGTGTAAATACGCGAAGTCAAGCATTTTAGTAAACGGCTACGAAGGATGTTTACATTTAACAAAATTCCCTACCCCCCCTCTCTCTATCTATCTATCTATCTATCTATCTATCTATCTCTTTCTATCTATCTCTCCCTCGCATTATTCTTCCTTAGTAATTTTTAATCCCTCTATTTCCTTTATGTCAACCAATGACATGTTACTATTAGCATACCAACAGACAAACTAAAAACTACTATAACTTTTAATAGTATATAGATTAAATCTTATTTGTTTCCGGATTAGTCTACGATCACTAGGGCCGTATGTGTGAAGCCGGAATATCACAATATTTCGGGGATATCATCCTTTTATCAAGTGTTTCTATTTCCTTTATCTCAAGCTTTTCTTAACCTCGTGCGAATATTTGATGACTGCAAGGTTGCTGATATTAAGGACCGCAGCAAACACGTCGCAACAAATCAAAGACAAACGTTGCGTAATGAAAATATATGTGACAAATCGTCTTGCCAATTTCTATTCAGTGTTCCTTCTTACACGTTGTTAGCAGTCTTGTATAATTTATAAATAGATGCTGAAAGATATATAGGATTTCTCTAACTGTCCTTACGTCTCTATAAGAGACTCAGTCGGTTAGTCGGTAAGCCTGTTACATTTTGATTTTAAATAGTATTTTCATCATTAAACGCGCAAGTGTCGGTCTGTTGACTTGTTATTTGTCAGTCTGTCATGGTTAAGTTTGAAATCGCATTTTCGTAAGTTATAAAAAATCATTTTCGTTGCCTCCTCACTAGGACAGAGTTAGGCACAAGGTCGGTTTTAAAATTCAGCTTCCTGAAAAGAGGCACTATGGATTGCGACAACAATAAAATTACCGCAGTCTCGACGCATCTCTCTTTTTGTTGTTCTGTCACACTAAATTGATACATAATATTTTTAGATGCATCAAAGCATCTTTATCATCTGCTTTTGGTCGGTAGGTTTGTTACGCTTAACTATGAAATAGCATTGTCTTTTGTGTGTCACATTTAAGTTTGAACTAGAACTTTGATTATTTATACGTGCAGATCGATGACCGCATCTGAACAATATCCGTCCTCGTTTAAATGATGACGTAACAGTCAAGCTTTTATTCAATAATGGCATCAGCAAATCTCACAATTCTTATATATAAAGTAAAGACGTTTTTTCCCCTGTACCTTCGCGTCGAATAGGAAAATAAACTCGAACTCAATAGGTTACTACAATCACTACAACATCAAATTTATTCGCTCGAGCGTGTTCTTAGCAAACTCTAAACTATTACACCCACCTCGGGCAAATTGTTATTTTCGTTCCTCACTCAGTCACTCTCCCCAAACCAGACACCATACAGGTAGTAGCAAGAACATTTCTCTCTAACAGTTTACTCCTCTCACGCTACCAGTCTACACCGGGAACAAATACACAACGGATAATTTAAAACTTATTATTTACGTTAAATATGCCTTCACCTCACCACACAGTAGCATAAGTTGCACATAAAATATAACAGACGCTCCCTTCAATACATCTGACTAGCGTACTATGTTACAAAAAACATGTTACGGATTAACCGATTGACATTCTATTATTCTTGCTACGTAGCATTTACACGTTAGCGAATAACAGATTACATTAAACTCAACACAATGACAATCACAACCACGACGATTTATTCAACTTCATTGTGCTAATAAATACATTAGTACACTTCTGACAGAAAGTACAACATTTCTTATTCGATTTTTATGTATTACTTACTTTTCCATTAGTTTACTCTTCGTAAGCCTCAATCAGATCAGTTTACATTAGTAACAAGTTTCATATTATATTACATACTAAACAATATTTCAAATAACTTTTATGTTTCTGCCGGGGGGGGGGAACCTCAGTTTACACTTATCATATAGAAAGTATATGGTGACAAGCAGATAGTAATATACAACTCAGGATTAAAATTGGAACTCAAAGCTTTATTTTTTAAACAATGGGAAACAATTTTCCGTGAGTAATATCGGAGAGATCAAATTGTTTATATCAAGTATTTCGTCTTATTACTGACAGCGGTAGTAGCAGTAAGAGTAAGTCTACCGTTAGTGAGTAAGACGACGCGGGCGTAGCATTAGTGCAAATAGTTGTTGTTGAATGTTTGACGCTGCGGAGAGATCACATTGTTTATATCACGTATTTCGTCTTATTACTGACAGCGGTAGTAGCAGTAACAGTAAGTCTGCCGGTAGTGTATAAGATAAAAATATTTAAGTTTTCTTTATGTTACGAAATATACAACTCAAGAATCAATATATACCAATAATTATACCTATCACTTACTTTAAAAACAAACATGTGACTTCTACACTATTTGAACCAAATTTATTTTGCACAAAGAATACACATCAAAAATATTATATTACATACTATGTTTAACATTAAAAAAAAAATCGTTTTAGTAGAATGGGATCGAACGCCAAAAACTGTAACGTCGTAAACACTAACCCACCGATGGGGAATATAATATTAATATGAAAATTAATACAGTTAAACGAAGCCTGTCCGATATATACTGAAAGCAATTTACTTTGATTTCACCAGAAATTTTATTTTTATTTTTTTTTAAACACCGGCTCTGTCTGTGATAAGGGCCCTTGGAAAATTACAGAGGTCTACATAGCCCCATTAAAATCCACTGAAACACACAAATATAATTAATGTAGGCTGCAGAGCATTACAATTTGTATTCGGATGGGGAGTGGGGGCACTAAAATTACGATTATATGCTTATTTTTATTAATGAAGACTATTCTCTATTTTTTTTTCATGATTGCGATTGAGTCACGTGAGCAAAATACGTTACGATTCACCTTCTGGCGAGCAAATGTACGGTCCACCATGTGTACGGGCGGGGGGGGGGGCATAACCATAAGTAATAAAAACATTTTTGTTATAACATTACATGCACACAATCATCTTTACTTTTAATTGCTTGCTATTGTTTATACATGTACACTGTTCAATGGCAGAAAAGAGGATAAAAATTGAAATCCTCTGACATAGATTCAGTTATCAGTGCGGAAATTCAAGATCCAGTGGCAGATCCGGTTTTGCATGATTTCATTAGGCACCATATGGTTCATGGAAACAGAGGTTCACTCTGTCTCAAAGATGGACACTGCAGTAAGAGCTTGAGTGAAACTCAATCGGATACAAATGGCTACTCACAATATCGACGACTATCTCCTTTAGCTGGAGGTTTTGAGACGACACTTACCCTACCTGCCAACATAACAGTTCCTGTAGATAACCGATGGGTTGTACCACATAATAAACTGCTTCGTGAGATTTTTGATGCACATATCAATGTTGAATATTGCAACAGCATGAAATCAATAAAATACATTTGTAAATATGTAAATAAGGGTAGTGATCAAGCTATCTTCACAATTGAAAGTAATGCTCATGATGAAGTTAAGAGATACGATACGGGACATTACATATCAACCAATGAAGCCATTTGGATAATACTTAACTTTCACATACATATACATCATCCCCCCAGTTATTCACCTATCAGTTCATCTAGAAAATGGACAGCGTATATACTTTACTGAAAGTACTGCAGCAGATAGAGTTGCAAATCCACTTTCAACCACTCTAACAACTTTCTTCACATTGTGTCAAACACATTTTTTTCCACGTACACTTTTGTACTGAGAAGTTCCAGTTTATTATACCTGGGACACTAAAACTAAGGTCTTCAAGCGACGGTTACAGGGTAAGCCAGTTCCAGGCTATCCGTGCGTTAAAAGAACAGAAGTTTTGGGGCAGGGTATACACCATGCATCCAAATCAATTTGACTGCTTCTGTTTGAGAATGCTTCTACACAATGTTAGAGGTTCACAGAGCTTTAATGACCTAAAAACGATCAATCGTCAAGTTATGACTACATTCAGGGATGCATGTAGTGCACATGGACTACTTGAGGATGATAACTACTGGGATGCTACATTACAGGAAGCATCTATATCTGAATCTGCAGACAATTTGAGACATTTGTTTGCCATCATGTTGACATCATGTGCAGTGTCTCATCCGAAACTACTTTGGGATGCACACAAATAAGCTTTTAGTGAAGATTTCCTTCTTAGGAAACACAATCAACAGCCTGAAGTTGATATAACATTTTAAGACGACATCTTCAATATGGCTTTAGTTCATATCGAAGATATGACTTATAAGATCAATGGTAAACCACTCACAAAATTGCGTCTTACCTCACCTAATCGATCTAATACACACCCGGTCATTACTGCATGGACGCGTGAAATTAGTTATCAACCTCATGAGCAAGCATCAATTGTTCGAGATGGTATCGCACGACTAAATAATGAGCAAATTCATATTTTTCGTACTGTAGTTAATACTGAAGAAGATCAGCAAGGTGGCCTTATATTCCTTGATGCCCCCAGGGGTACTCCTGGTGGTAGGACAGCTCACTCCACATTTAACTTGCCATTATCTAACAAAAGATGCTGATCCAATTTGTCAAATAGAAAGAGGGTCAGATTCAGCAAAAGTCTTACAGAATTGTTCCTTCATCGTATGGGATGAATGTACAATGGCACATAAACAAGCGGTCGAGGCTCTAGATAAAACATTGCGTGATCTCAAGAGACGTGATGCTGTTATGGGTGGCATAACAATATTATTATCAGGTGACTTCCGACAAACGCTTCCTATTGTTCCACGTAGAAGTCCCCCTGATGAGCTTAATGCTTGCATTAAATTGCCATATTTGTGGAAGTACATTAAAACTGTAACGTTCACTTTTGTGGATTCCATTCTCGATCGCGTCCAGGCTGTACAATACCCTACAGAATTTTTAGATTCATTAGAATTGCCTGGTATGCCAACACACAGCTGAAAGCTGGATGCCCAATTATGTTACTCCGGAATCTTCATGCTCCAAGGCTATGTAATGGAACGAGACTGTGTTAAATGCATGCAACCTCATGTGATAGAAGCTGTAATACTAACTGCTTTGGCAAGGGGCAAACTGACATTCCTTCCCAGAATACCCATTATTCCGTCGGATTCTGCAATAAAATTTAAAAGGCTTCAGTTCCCAGTTAAATTGTGATTTGCCATGACAATTAACAAGTTCCAAGGACAATTTAAATCAGGCTGTTATATTTCCCCGGGCAACGCCGGGACACGGGTCCTGCTAGTATAAAATAAAATGTTCTTCGAATAAAATGTCTTAAAACTGACAGATTTCAAATCGTTTTGAAGTTGTTTGTATTAAAATCTGTTCATTATTTAGATAGTATGTTACGTATTAACACGTACATATCTATAATTCTTACTCTCTATCTTATATATAATCTAAAGTCAGTTTTCAACCGTACTTTTGTGATCAATATCTTTTAAAACAAGCTACATAAAATGTGTTTTGTCTGTTATATCAAGCGAGCATTCATCTATTTTGTTAAAAAAACTAAAAACTATTTTAATCGATTTCATCGATTTTCACATTTAATCCTGATCAATATCCTCATAGTCAGAAGTCCTAATACTGCTACCCAAATTTTTTTTCTTTTGTTTTATTTGGATGATCGACTTTCGAATCCAAGAGAAAGAGAGAGAGAGAAAGAAAGAAAGAAAGAGAGCGGGTGGAAGAAAATGGGGTATGTATTAAATAGCGTCATATTTTTGTAGCAGCCGCTTTGCGTCAATCGGTTAACTCGCCGTACTTAGAAACAAAGTTTTGTACTTCGAACCTTGCTATTCACTTTTGCACGGATTGTGTCCCAAAATGCAGTTAAACAAATTTAAAATCATAATGTTAAGCTGATTGTTTAGTTTTACATTTTTTTTTTTTGTAATCTGCGTTATTTACAAAAATTAGGACCCAGGAAACTTCAAACAGCGATGTTGTATATGCTTAAAAGAGACAAATAGAATATAAACGTACGAACATAATTACACATATCAAAGTGAGTGAATTAATCCATCGATACAGACACAGATAACCAACCGATAAGGGAACATTAATATTCCACATCGTTAGTCTTTAGTATAATCTATAATATACAATAAATAAACTAGTATACTACAGCGAGATGCGTTCTATATATGTATGTATTCGGGTTCAATGACGACGCAATAATATATACATAATAATAATAACGTACCATATACACATTGAAATCGATATGAAACAGTAAATAATATGTATATACCACTGATAATGTCTGGTAGTAACAGATCAGAATTGATACGCTCCTAATGTAATTATAAATAATTTGTATTAGTTTACTTATGCATAACGTTAAGATATGTTGTAATGAATTAGACATATAATCTTTTTTTGTAAGGAGGGAGTTCCATTAAGATCCATAAGGATACCTATGACAGGATCCACCCTGTGGGTTCTCAAGGACCCAGAATGTACGAGAAACCTAAGATTCATAAGGAGAGAGTTCCATTGAGATCCATTTTGTCTATGTTTGGTTCTCCTCAGCATAAGCTGGCCAAATGGCTTGCAGATTCAATCTTCCAAAGAATGGAATCGTGCAATAGTGCAATTTTTTTATGGATCATCAGTTTATTTACTATCGAAAATGTTCAACATAATTGGAGCTTAATAATTATTATTAATAAATAACATTTTTTATCCATATATATATATATATATATATATATATATATATATATATATATATATATATATGTTTCGCGTTTTCTTTTTGTTTTACACTCGTCAGTATAGAATTACGTAACCGATTTGATGGTCGAAGGATTCGAACCTGAAATCTGCAAAATTCAGTCACACACACACAGAGACATATATATAGAGAGAGAAACCGTATTATTGTACAGTTTGTTGATCTGCATTTTCAGATGATGCTAACTTCAAAGGACATATGCGTTGAATTACCTACTAGACACTATCCTCGAGTGTCTTCGGTCTCTCTGTACAAGGGTTTACCAGGACAACCTGACATGAGGATACTTACCCCTACAAGTAAACCCTGACCAAATATTCAAAATTACATAGTATCCGCAGCACAAATACGATCCCCTCATATGAGGAATAGTGCATCTTCTCCTAGTGATGTTACCTGTAGTAACCCCATGTAGCTGGATACTCCACCAGACTAGAGGAATTCTTGTCCTGGAATCCGGTAAGACCAACAGACCACAACCAAAGATATACTATGACATACTTGACTGGTCAGTTATGGAGAGAAGAAATTTATTATTCTTAACTTTTTTACTAACTCAATGTTTGAGAAATAAAGAAGAATTTTAATAGAATATTCGGGTATCTATGTATCTCATATAGAGATCAAGTGTTAGCCCAAGGAAGGGGCCCCTTGATTTCTGAGAACTTCGACTGAAGTAAAATTAAACATTAAGAAAATATATATATATATATATATATATATATATATATTCAAAGATTTATATTAGCATTTAAATCAAATTGAGAAATGAAAAGCTTTTAATAGAACATCAATACATGTTTTTGAAGGTTCTAATTCCGAAATTTGATTTGAATGATATCATACATCTTAAACATATATGTTAATAAGCTCTACTTAGTATATATTGAATATTAAGCTTTCACACAGCAATTTGGAATTGATTTGTATAGTTGAGGGAGAGAGGAGGGAAAAGAGAAAGAGAGAAAGATGGACAAATAAAGAAAGGGAGAAATAGAGTGAAGGAGAGATAAAGAGATAAATAAAGAGAGAGAGGGGGGGTAGTAAATAAAAGTACGGAAACCGTTTGTTTCATCTGAACAGCTGACTAAATAGAAACAGAATAACCAAGTAAAATGTCGTCTGGGAAGTGAGTTACAAAAACCGGAACTTCTTTTCTTCTTCCCTTTCAAAAGTCACATGACAAAATCTGTCAATGTCGATTTTGATGCATTCGTTTTAACTTGCATATTGGTGCCCATATCGAGATTCAGAGTTTGGAACAAAGCGAAATCTTCGAGCATGTGCGCTATCGTTCCCAACCACGGACGAAGTGAAATGCAGCACGCGAACGACGACAACCTAGCTTCAATGACAAGCAGAAACCCGCTGGAACGACGTGAAGAGGGGAAAGACGTGAAGAGAGGAAGGACCGCTACGACAAAGGTGTCATGGTCAAGAGGTAACTGGCGGTGTGCAAACTGTCGTAAATCGTTAATTTCATATTTTGACTACTTGAGCATCAAAATGTGAATCTTCCCATTCGTTGGATCCTCTCCTCAAAGCGACCCTTCTAAACATGCACGCATTCATATATTATTGAAATAAATAAAAGTGCATTGTCAATTCAAAGAAATTAGGGGAATTTTGCAATAGAATGAATCACATTTCACCTAACCAAATAGTTTTCTTTGTTTTTCTATTTAAAGTCTATTCTTCAAAAGGTACTAGCTCAACCATAAGTAACTATATAATAAGTTGAACAAACTTATTTCAGACATGTCAAGGTTACGTTCTCGACAATCAGTCCGATAATAATTTTCTGTTCAATCTTAAGAGGTCCATCCTACTAGGATTTACCTTCTCTTTGAGAAGGGGTTAGTTTATCGCTAATCACCTGAGGCTCCCTTACCAGAGAATGTCGAACGGGTTTCTCGGGCACCGTTTTTTAGTCCAGAGTTCACTTATCTCAGTGCACTGGCTTTTCAACTTAACATCGAACCTTGTGTCTAACTTTCTGGAGAGGTAAATACAATAAGTAACTATATAATTGTATTTCCACATAATAAATGTAACATGGAATCAACATGTAACTGCAATATAAAAAACTTACGAAGGTATACTTACGTTTTTAAGCCAACATAAAACATGATGTTTAATAAAACATTTATAAAAACCTGTGTTTCTCTCCAAGTAGCTCACTGCACTTTGCTAATCTTTCAGGGACTGAACGGCATACTTTGGCGAACAACTTCAACGGCACTTGAGCAATGGGAGCTCCGATTTGTTCCTTGAGTTCAACAATGCTACAGGACTTTGCTAAGTAGAATTTGTCTATAAGAACGCCACACATAGGAATCGCATCATAATTATTTAGTTATTAATGGCGAACGCTGTAGTTTCCCATTGAAAAACAAACTTTTGTATTCCTTCAACAAATAATTCGTATGTTTGCTTACTTGGCACTTGATGTGGCTCGGTTTGTTTTGCCGCAGACCAACCTGAGTAGGTCGTCATTTAATTCATAAAAAAGCAAAACCAGAATTATCATTTTTTGAAAACATTCTTTCTGCTAAAATGATCTGAGTTCCTCAGAAATATTTGTAGAGGAATAAGGTTTACAAAAGCAGGTGGAGTATTTTTTTTATTTTGTGTTATCTTATCTCCTTCAGGATCCAAAAATATCCTTCCAATTTATTTACTCAAATGGTTTTATGAGAATTTTGCAATATCCAGAATAAAATCTGGTTCAAAAGTTTAATAAAATAATTGTGTTTATTTAGGACACTGACTTTATATCCGGTGTACGTAAACTATGGTGTTTTCAGTTACACTGGCTATAATGTCAGGCTTTATTAGCTAACTTCCACGGAGAAAAACTTAGATACGATGTCAAGTTTTAGTGGGGCATCCAGCTACTGCCAAAACAGGATTATCAAGCTACCGACAATAAACCAATCACCCCACCCAAAGGAACGAGTTCATGTTTGGACGAATCGTTCGTTGCGACCGAATATCACAGAAAGCACAGTGTCTATTTTACAATTACATTATAATTGCAAAGTGGGGAATCATAAAAAGAAATGTCGCTCGACAGTATTTCAGAAACAATACATTTGTAACTGTAAACAAGTTATTGCAATAACTTGTTTTTGAAATACTGCCTAGCGACATGATGCGTGAAAAGTATTATTATTTTTTATTTTCCCTCGATAATTGTATTTTAATCAAGGTAAGTAATACGCAAAAAATAATCTGCATTTTTTTTTTAATTAGTATCACTGAGAAAGGGCGATAACTTGATTCAGTAAGGCACATTCATATTGAAAATGAAGATTGATGAGTTAAAAAGATATTGCCAAGTCAGACTTTGGGCTAGTGTTGGGGGGGGGAATAAAACGCTTGTATTTTCATTTACTCTCTTTTAAAAATTCAATTGAATACCCCGAAAACGAAGCTCTCAATATACTGAATTTCACTTTTTTAAACATGAATAATAAAAAAAGTATTGATTTTATTTTGATCCAGTAGTAATGCGTTGATTTCATCATTTTCACATTAATTAAAGATATACTTTATTTTTGGAATACGTTAAAATAATTGTAGCCTAATTGCCTTTAAAATTCTTAGCAGGCCTTCATGTATTAAAACATTGTAATTTTAGAAACTATTTAGCACTTCTCCGTCACTCAACTATGAGTAGCAAAGTTATGTTTAAATCCTATTAAAATTGTCGTAGTGTAACATGTCCGCCGTAAGGGTTAAAAAAATACTGGTCTTTCCGTTGGAGAATTCTCCATGCATTTCTTTACACCGCAGACTGGTTTACAACTGAAGACTCGAAAAACAAAAACGGACTTTTCATCGCTTACTTTATTTGATGCTACAATAGTTTCTCACATTCTTCTATTTTATTACCATGGGAGTATTCGTACTTCTGTGTGGCATCATATGTTAGGCTTATATGAAAGACAATTGAATCAATGTTCATTTTAATAAATGCTTGTTTCATGAAGGTTCCAGTCTGATCCAATGGTCAGTAGTGCTTATTTGGTTCCGGAAATCTGATTGCAATTTTTATAGTAAGTTGTTCGACTCCTATTATTATATCAACCTACCATTTATAATCGTTTAGATATAATTCTTGTTAAAGTTATGTGTCTATGGTTTGATGGATAATTAAGTATTTTTCGAGTTTGGACAAGGGTATTACGTGGCTTGCTTCCAAAAGTTTTGAAATGTTTCACTGAGCCATATATATATATATATATATATATCAAGAAGATACTCAGACGATACTTGAGAATTAAAAAGGCACATCTTCGGTACCAACTTATATATTGTGTGTTTTCGTTAGCGATTCGTTGCTTTCTGCTCTTGTTAAGGGTTGATTAAAGCTTACTGTATTTTTAGAGTTATTATTTTATTTTCCTCCGCTTTTTTTTTAATCCAGCGAAATCTGACCGTACAAAAAGCAGGCTAATGAGGCATACTTCTGTGTACTGTATCCAGAAACTTCCAGCATTTTTTTCTGGACTATTTTTTTTTCAGAAATATCTACTCATCATAGGATGAGCACTTTTCTATTCAGTTCATACTATTTACCATAGTTACCACAAGCAACCACATTTGTTAATAAATCTCATAACATATATATATATATATATATATATATATATATATATATATATATATATATAATATTTATAAATAAATATTAAATTATTTATACCTACAGACGCTAGCGTTTCAAGCTTATTGCTCTCATCAGTGCAGGGAAGTAACAATTTCAAACGGTCGGGAGGCGCGAACCCGGTACACAGAGTCAGCCATATCCACTCGGCCCACGGAAACTGTCACGTAATATAGGGAAATTAAGATCTATATGTACCTAGAAGCGGGCACAGATAGAAGACTAGTCGAGAGTGGTCGACGAACGTATTCGGAACTTTGCATTAGAGCTTTTTGACAGTCTATTTTTAACTTCCCCGAGAGTGCTCAACTTTAATTTCTTAAAGGGGCTTAGTATAATATTTATAAATAAATATTAAATTATTTATACCTACAGACGCTAGCGTTTCAAGCTTATTGCTCTCATCAGTGCAGGGAAGTAACAATTTCAGACGTATATATATATACCGTTATTAAATGAAATAGGTTATTTATCTTCGGGAATAAAATAAGAAATCTATACACGATCTGAATCTGTGCCTCTAATGTGGGACCGCCTTCAGCTGTCGTTGGTTTTATCGCGCGCCCAACGAGTCTATGGTCAATAAAAGTCGAATTTGTACAGATAATGTAAATCACTTGCTTTGTGGACAATACATGTGTCACATTATTAAATTATGTCTCTTCGATATGTTTCATTATAATCTAGTTAACATTTCCGACAATATCTTAATAACACTTATTGAGTAGACATGGTTTAATAATGTAAAAAAAATGAAAATATATTAGAAATTCTACTTTTCTTACACCCTGGACACAATGGACTCAGTAAAAATAATGTCATATATATTCATGAATATTGTTATAGAGCCACTTAAAGAAATTAAAGTTGAGTACTGTTCGGAGATATTTAAAAAAAAAAACAGACTGTCACTTAGATATAAGCAACGTTCCGATAACGTCGTTGAACCCTCTAGATGGTCTACTGTTTACTGCCAGCTGTATTTAGGCTCAAATAGAACTTCATTTTTTTCTGTATCAGGTGATGATTTTCGATGACCTTAGGGGATAGAGCGAAAGTGTGTGGAGTTTTAGTCGACTCTGTGAACCGGGTTCGCGGCCTGTGACAGTCTGAAATTGTCAATTCCTACACTGATGCGAGCGAAAGCTTGAAACGCCGGCGTATGTAAGCAAAAATAATTGAATATTTATTTATAAATATTATTATATGTGTGTGTGTGTGTATATATATAATATTAAATAATTTGCTTAATATTTTACTTACGTACGACGTCGTTTCGAGCTCATGGCGCTCATCAATGTAGGAATTGACATTTTCAGACAGTCACAGGGCGCGAACCCGGTTCACAGAGTCAACTACGATTCCACAAGCTTCTGCTCTATCCGCAAGGCCATCGAAAATTATAACGTAACACAGGCGAAATTAAGTTCTATTTGTGCTTAAATACAGCAGGTAGTAAACAGTAAACAGCAGACGATCTAGAGAGTTCAAAGAAAATAACAATTCAGACAGTCATAGGGCGTGAACCCGGATCACAGATACACCTAGTCCCATTGGGCCACGAAGTATTCTCACGGAGAAATTGAGTGCTGTTTACACCGAAATCAGTGAACATAGACATCTAAACATTCGATAGCACTCAACGACAGATTTTGAGCATATATATATATATATATATATATATATATATATATATATATATATATATATATATATGTATACTAGTAAAGTACCTACAACAGGACGGGCATAAACAATGAATATAGCATTAGTTTATAATGTTTTTCTTTGTTCGTGGGGTATGATATTGTATCAATGGCACCTTTTAAATGGTACAGTCAAAAAATATTATGTGCTCAAGGTGCATACATTTGTGCATGGAATACATATTCCCTTATTCATAATCATGAGTTCAATATTTTAAAATAGTACCAAGCACATACATATTATTGATGCGCATGCGCATATCGATCATTTTAAAAATGCATTACTTAATGTAACTGAAAATTTAATTTACAGCAATTCTTTTTCGTATTAATTCTTTTGTATCTAATCTGCCTATATTATTAACCGTATTTTTTAGAATAGATATTTCAAAATTTATAATGATCCGTTCATTAGTCTAGGAGATTGCTCTGTAAATATATATATATATATATATATATATATATATATATATATATATATATATATATATATATATATTTATAATATAAAATGAAGTAATAAAATAAGGTGTCAATCAAATTTTATTAGAATTCAAAGTTCATGCAAAGCATCCTTAAGTCCTTAGCTCATGAGTTTTCAAAGATAATTCTTCTCTTCAGAGGACCATTACCGCAGTTATATTACTACAGGTAATAAAATTACGCTTTGAAAATATATAAAATTATATACACAAATACATAAAAATACATAACATCAAACATATAAATCCAAAAAACATACTTTTGTTGAATCCATACAGTCCATCCAGGTCATACAAGTTGAGAAGCATAATCAGGAACGACATTACTCCAAGATACAAAACCTGATGACATGTGATGGGTTATAAAGGAATTTTCTAAACAGTAAAGACCTACCCGGTATCAATGAAACCATGGCACATCTCTGGAATCTGTAATATATACTTTTTAAATAAATGATGTGTATTTTAGCCCGCGCATTCTTACGATCGAGCACTTTATTGATTTCTTTTAAACATGCCACGAAACACAATATTTATTGATATATATATATATATATATATATATATATATATATATATATATATATATATTATGGGTGTGTGTGTGTATTATGTTTGTTGAGATCAAAATAGTTTGAACATTGTTCTATGCCTTCAAAACCAACTACCATTTAGCGTACGATCGTTTCCAAGAATTAAGAAGAGGATTAAAGGAAAAGAACAATCTAGTCAGCTTTTTACATTCATGTCTGCATGTCTACATGAATGTAAATTTAAAATAACCAACAACTCGCAATCCGAGATGCATTAAGATCAGTAGCAGTGGAGATACTGGATTGGATCTGACTAGATTGTTCTTTTCCTTTAATCCCCTTCTTAATCCTTTATCAATGTATCTCTTTATTGACACATGACTATCTACATAAGTATAGATGTTTACTTGTATATGGTTGTATATGAGTGTGTTTGCGTATAGGTATATATGTATATGTACATGTGTGGGTATATGTATATATACATATATTTACAGATGTTTGTAATGGTATGTATGTATTTGTATGCATATTGTATATATATATATATGTATATATGTGTGCATATGTATGTATATGTTGTGTATGTGTGTATATATTATTGTATGCATGTATATGTGTGGGTATATGTATGTGTATATATGTATTATATATGTGTGTATATATATGTGTGTATGTATTAGATAAAATGTGTATTGTGCATGTGTGTGTATGTATGCATAGATATGTAATGATTATATATTTCTTATATGGAGATTTTTATGGGTAATATGTATATATATATATATATATATATATATATATATATATATATATATAGAGAGAGAGAGAGAGAGAGAGAGAGAGAGAGAGGGGCAAAAATGCCTTCAAAAACCATGTATTAGATGCGAGTAATTAAATCGAAAGAAAAAGAAAAATATTTCGAAACATTTAACAAAATATTTCAAAATACCTT
>OY744519.1:86351895-86411895 GCA_963556195.1 Sepiola atlantica | reverse complement strand
CGTAAGGTTTACAAAAAGATTCATGTGTCCATGTTACTCACCGTGTTATCGAAAATACATATTAAATTAATTGTATAGCAGTGTATCCTCTACAACAAGAATATATATATATATGGTAAACAACTGATGATCCCTTAAAATAGTGTTAGAAACTAACTAATATAATAACTGTAAAAAATAAATTGACTTACATGAGTGATTTTCCACTGGAAGACTTGAGACTATAGGTTTTTTTTTTTGGGTTTTTTTTTTATATATATTTTTTTTATATAGTTTTAATGGTTGAGAAACTTCCGAGACTATATATATATATATGTAAACATATATATATATATATATATATATATATATATATATATATATATATATATATATGTGTGTGTGTGTGTGTGTGTGTGTGTGTGTGTGTGTGTGTAAACATATACACATCTAAAAATCTCCTTTTAATATTTCAGTCGAGTAAATTGCGCGAAAATAAAATAAGAGAAGAAAGGCCAGCATGGCTCGTTTTTATTATTATTTATTTATTGGAGGGGTGGGTCGAAAAATATTGATAACAGGAGTTATTAAGAAATGAAAGGAAACTTTAAATTAAAAAAACTTACAATTTAAACAGACAATTCAATGTTATTACTTTGTAGTTTCCCGACTCTCATATATTTATAACTTTTCAGGAAAAAATGTTGAGCATCTTATTATTTGCTCTTTTATCTCGTAAATAAAAACATGTTCTTCGACAATTACTTTCTCCAGTCGCATATTTTTGCTATTGAGGACGGTCTCTTGACAACAGAACCGATACTACATTACCCACCTGCAATAAAAGATAATACAATAAAGGATAGTTTAATACCTAGGAGCCCCCCCTACACACACTCCCTTATAACGGAGCATGTAATTGCTGGGTATTATGACAACAGAACTGATACTACACTACCCACTCTCATTAAAAGATATTCTAATTAAATCAAATTATTTAGAGTGTTTTCATTCATTCATTTAAAATATTCCTAGAAACACAAACTTTATTGTTATGCTTCTTTTGACCTTATGGCTGAGATCAAAGTGTAGTATCTGTTCTCTAGATCTCAGAGACATTTAATGTTTTACTAATGCCAAGCGTTTTCATGTAAATTATCTCCCTTGAAAATAAAATTCTAAACAAGTTTTCAAAACGCTATCCATTTTTTATCAAATCTCTTTAATTAATTTTATTATTAATAGTACGATCGATAAAGGAGTGCGCATATAGAAGAAAATTTAGCAATACAAATTAGAAATGTATGTTACAGAATATTAATTTATTAGAAACTTAAAAAAGATATATGCAAATGAGCAATATCGCGTTTGTTTGAGTGGGTTTGGAGATTACTATATATACGGTATTTGAAAATATTCTTGCATCATTAGAATTAAATAAGCCTCAGCTGTTTTCATGCTAAGTTTGATGCTAAGTTGTGATACTAAGATAGATGATAAAAACTTTATTCATATATATATATATATATATATATATATATATATATATATATAATACATAAAAAGGCAATCTCTTTATAGAAGATATTGATTTATACCTAATTGATTTAAACGCAAATCGTAATATTTTGCCGAGGGCCATAAGTCATTTGCAATATAAGTTTCTGCTTGGATGCCGTAATTAAACTACACTGAATCAAGCTCACAGAAATGTGAATTTCAAGCCTAGGTAATCATCATCAAGCCAGAGGGCATCGTGTTTGTAATCGGCTCTTGTTTTTATCGTCGTCCGTCGAAACTTGGCCACCCAAAAAACGTCGTTTTGACTAATAATCATATAACTGTTCTCGGCCTTTTGGCCAAGCTCATAGTGTAGTATCTGTTCCGATTGGGTTTGTAAGAAACAAAAGAGATCCTCTTCTACTTGATTTAGAAGTCGATTTTGAACTTTTTCTAGGTAACGGAGGATGCTATGGGTGGCCGCAGTACTCTGACCTTAGGGCATATCCAACTCTTATATGGCTAGAAGATTGCATCAGGAGTCAGGAACTTTCTGGAGTGATAGAATGATCCAAATTAACTTACCTATAAACTACTAACAGATATGTGGATTTTGTTTGTTTGTTTGTTTGTTCCCATGCGCTACCTATATATCTATATCTTATACAACTAAATATCTGTGAATCTTGCTTGTTTGTTTATTCGTTTGTCCCCGTACGAACTGGATGACGTCATCATCTTGTGACGCCATCCTTTAAAACAGAAGTCAGTATAGCCGTTCCTAGTGAATGGCATCACAAAATTATGACGCCACCCATTAAAACAGAAAGATGGAGATAACCGTGCACATCGGATGCCGTCACAAAAGGCGGATGACGTCATCCATGAAGTTAGAGAGAGAAGGGGGCGAGCGATTCTATACGACATTTTATCTCGACGTCTACTAAATACAGGGTCATATTTGAATAAAAAGTTAAGGGCGAGGTTGAGTGGGCCCGATCGGCGTCCATAGCCGTGCGATATCCTCATCTTCAAATAAACCAAGCGAATCCAGATCTATGTTATAGAGAGCAAATATTTATCTACCTCCCACAGCGGTAAGATGCGATACAACGTTTCGGCCGGTGAACCTCCGACTTTCTTCAGGTGCATCTTGTCAAAATCAGGAATCTTTTATGTCGAACTCGGGAATCTGTACAAAATTTCGAACAGAATCTTTTATTTTATCCACGATGTAGCTTGTTCTCGTCCATAAGCCATGACCGGGAAGACATCGTAAATAATTAGTAATTCTATTCATCGTATCACCCTTACTGAGGATTGAACCTTCAGAAGACTGTCAGTTAGAACAGATTATTAATTAGCATTTGTATCCGTTTGGCCACAAGTCCTTAGGCACAATTTTAATATGAATTTTAGGTACCTTTAACGTATTCTTGGGGGGGGGGGGGTTCTTTGTTGTTGTTTTTCTATAGTTGAAAGATGTCCTCTGGGTATATTTTACTGTCATGAATTCCTTTTAGTACATAATTAAATTTAGCATTATTAGACTGGGTTAGTGTGCAGGAGAGATAGCGAAAACTTATAGATCATTTGGACGATCAGTAACTATATACATGTTTCGGGTGGCAATCACCTGGGAACGCTTGGTCAGCGCTGGTGCGACGCTTGAGCTACGCCGCGTCCCGGTCATCGGGTCATCGGTCTAACAACTAAGAAAGTAGACACAGGCAAAAAGAATACGGCAACGGCAAAGAAGAGACGACAAACGCAGATGAAAAATTGTAAAATTGACGTTGTGTTTATTGCACAATAGGCACAATGACTGGAGGAAGAGGATTGATGAAGATGTCTCTGGAAGCAGGAAAGGTGGAAGGGCAGTAATGATGTACCTGAACAGCAGTAGAGGCTTGATCGACAGGAATGGGGAAGCTGGAACCTGGAACTTGGACAGCAGAATTTTCATAAAAAATGGCTGGAGATTTTATTAGACTGGTCCACTGTTCAGGAGAGGTAGGAACAAGGAAATTCAAGATAGAAGTCAGATTTTCATAAATAAATGGCATTACCCAAGAGAGATGATTCAAATGATATTTACCTATGAAAGTCTGTTATTCATGATTAAATTATTAGACATATATTGCACTCTATCCCATCTCACCAACTCCCCTCTATTCCTTTCACTCTCTTCCTCGTCTCTGCTCCCTCTTCATCTCTCTCTCTCTATTGACAGTTCCATTATATTTTTTACTATCATCATATAATAATAGAAAGACATAAGGTACATTACGTTTAAACACATAAAACTGAGTTGTATGTGTGTATGTTTAATGTCTGTTTTATGGCAGTCAAACAAAACTAAATATGTCTATTTTCTTATATATATATATATATATATATATATATATATATATATATATATATATATATATATATATATATAATTTTATGGAAACCTCTCCAGACTAGGCATGAAGCTACTTGATGTAAAGAGCTAACAAGAACGAAAGACGATTCTCGCCAAAACAGCAGTTGCCTATTGCCCTTAGTCTTGAAAAGAGTCATGCTTTTGGTAGGAGAAAAACTTTAAGAGTTTAAATAACTGCTCAGAGCACTTTTACTTCAACATAAAACGTGTTTTTTTAAATCATGTTTTTATAATTACCGTTTTAAAATTTGAAATTACTGCTCAGAACATCTTTATTTCAACATAAGACGTTTTTGGAAATCATATTTACAATAATTATCGTCTTTAAGAATTGAAATACCTACCCGGAATACTTTTACTTCAACAACAAATGTGTTTTTCCTAAATAATGTTTCAAATAAATACTGTTTTCAGAATTCAACTGACTGCTCAGAACATCTTTACTTCAACAGTAAACTTGTTTTTACTCATATTTACAATGATTACGTATTTAAGAATTAAAATAACTGCTAAAAACACTTTACTTCAACATAAAACGAGTTTTAAGTCATATTTAAAATAATTACCGTCTATTAGAATTGAACTAACTGATTAGAACAGTTTTATTTCGACATAAAACGTGTTTTTAATAATATTTACAATAATTACTGTATTTGAGAATTAAAATAACTGCTAAGAACACTACAACATAAAACGTGTTTTTATTTGTATTTATGCACATTATTTTGTTCATTTCTCACATTTTACAACTTCTTGCTTTTCTGATGGCGACAGAACATTTCGAAATCTATTTACATCGAGTAAATTAATAAAAAGATTATAACAACATTATTTTCTAACATTTTTGTTCAGTTAATAATTTCATCACGAACTATGACGTCATACAAATTATTTCATATGAGAATTTGAATAACCGTTCAGAACTTTTCTACTTTAAAATATAACATGTGTTTAAACATCATATTTACAAAGTTTTTGAAATATATTTATATACAATCATTTTATAAATAGAGATACATTTTGGTTCAATTCATTATTTCATTACGAAACCAAACCGTAATTTTTATTTTGAATATTAAAAATACTATTGAAAAAACATTAGGTATAAAAAAAGAGGCTTAGTTTTTTAAAAAATAACTCATTAAACAAATAATACAGTTGAAATGCTCCCGGGCAATACCGGTTACGTTTAGCTAGTGTAACATTAAAACTGATAATGTTGCTTGCCTTTTTAGTTGTTTGTTTGCGATTAAATACTTTAAATTAAAAAAGGAAAAGCGTAAATAGCGGTAGTAGTAGTAACTGCAGCAGGAGAGTAAAACGATGAAGTAAATAAATAAATAAATAACGTAAATAAAGAAGACAATGAAAATAAGTAATACATTGTTCATTATTTACTATGTAATATATGCACTAATGTACAATGTACCAACGTTGACTATGTCTTTTAACCTAAGTGATCTCATGCTTAGTATATTTAAAGGTTAGGTAACTTTAAAATAGTTTACGTTACAATTAAAGCTTAAATGGACTCGGCCTTTTGGCCAAGATCAAAGTGTAGTATCTGTTCTGATGGATACTACACCCAATAAACTGGTATTGTCTTCGCCTTCGGGGCTTGATTTACGCCGATCTATAGGTATGTCCTGTGCAGTTCTAGGAGGTTCACCCTCCCAGGCTTTGCATCCCCTCTTTGGGGAGGAGTAAGTGTATAGCTTACAGCCTGAGGCGCCCCTACCGGGAAATGCCGACGGGACTGCCCAGGCATTTTTTTGTAGGCCAGAGTGCTCAACTTCTCGGGTTCTGGCTTTTAAAATCCCACTTTTCTGACCTTGTGTCACATCTTACCTTGTGGGAGGAAGATAAATAAAATGGATATCTTCTGTTTCGGAATTTTTTAAATGAGGATTAATAATCTTTATTATTTGGATTATTAGGACTACTGTTCTGAACCTTGATGTTGTTATCACAAGGTTTAAGAACGATATAACCTCAGACCTTCTTCGGTTGCGTCTTGATGAACTCGGGAATCTTTATGTCGAACTCGGAAATCTATACGGTACTTCGAACGTGACACTTTATTCAACCCACACAGGTAGATTGTTCTCGTTCCATCAGCCATGATGGGATAGAATTCTTAAGTGTGTGTGTTTTTTGTTGTTTTTTAAATCTTAGTTAGAATCGCGTGTAATGTAAGATTGCAGAGTTCGACAAGACACACCGGAAAAAGATCGAAGGTTACATCGGCCGAAACGTTGTGTGTATAACATCCAAGGTGGGAACAGTTGTCCGAATAATCCAAATGAATATCTTCTATTTCTTAAACACTCATTCCAAAGTATTATTGTCTTCTCTCTCTCTCTCTCTCTCTCTCTCTCTCTCTCTCTCTCTCTCTCTCTCTCTCTCAATCGACATTTTGATAATTAACACGACTGTGTTTTCTATTTCCGGTGGTTGCCATTTGCACAGATATTGATGTCTCTTTCTTTGACACTTCCATTATATTTTACGCCATTATCATGAAATAAAGAAATAAATATCCTTTCACCCAAATTCCTATGCATGTCACTCTAACGTTACTCTCTCTCTCTCTCTCTCTCTCTCTCTCTCTCTCTCTCTCTCTTATTTGCTATCCATAGACTCTTTGAAGTCTACACAATCCGCGAATCCCAGAATTCTTGCGCATCAATCAATATTAACTCTCTGAAGATGAACACAAGAGAGTACAACAAGAAAGAAGATGAATGCGAATAAATTTGATTAAAGGTAAAGGTGATTACTTCTCTCATTTATTAGAGAGTTACAATAGATGCGCTTTCTTGCGACGTTCCATCGATACTATTTTGAACTCTTCTCAATAGGTTGTTTCGTTGTCTGTCTTTATTGATGAGCCAAATTGTATTAATATAATTGCTGTTGTATAAGAAAATCCTATATAGATTATTGCACACAGTCCTGGGCAAGTGTAAACTGAAATATGATATTAAACTTAATCTATTATATATTTTTTGAGATCGTAAGTATAGTTTGATTTCTTCCTAATCGTATCAGTCATTTTTTGTTTAACTCCCGGACATTGCTGAGTAGGTACAAATAGTATATATATATATATATATATATATATATATATATATATATATATATATATATATATATAATCAGATTTTCGAAATCAGACTTGCATAGCAATACTATTTTTTCTTCCACTATGCTATTGACCAGAATACAATTTAATTCACTTGAGTTTCTTTCTGATAATAATTAGGCCTGCTAGGTAGTTTATTAGATTAGGGCCATTTTTATTTTATGGCCATAAAAAGTGACTAAACTAATGAAAGCAATAAATCATCTCAATTATATGTATTAGTTTTGACTAAAATGCTAAAGAGAGAAATTAATGGATTTAATTGAGAAATTCGAAAGGGCAGTAAAGAACAGAATAGTTTATTTCACACTAGATGATGAAGTCGATTTTAAACTCTTTCAATGCAAAGAACGAGTGCCCTGAATGGCACTTCCCTAGATGTGGCAGCTCTACTTCATCTTAAGGCGTATCTGACTCTTATATAACTAGAAGATTGAATCAGGAGTCAGATACTTTTTGGAGCCGTAGAATGATACGACCATTTTTACAACAACTTTACATCTATCATTTTAGAGTAGGAGTGGAGCCAATCCGAGGCGCTTTTATATACAACGGTCCTCGTCAAGGAGATGGCCATTCATTTCAACTGGATTAAGATCTGAGTGTTGGTGGTGAAAAGAGAGATGCTTGATTTTATATGTGCTAAAGGTAACAAGCCACATTTTCCCTATTACAGCACATGCTTCAAATCAGATACTGCTACTTATAATGCTAAAGATAATGCACACGTCGAGGCTCCGAACCTATTAGGCAAAATTGTTCCAAATCTGCAATGAAGAACACTCGAGGGTGGCATAGAGGATAATAAAATGAGAGTACTACACGACTATATCATACGACTAATAATAATAGACACTTAACGTTTAAGAATATTTGCATTAAATTAACCCTGAAAACCGCCAGTGTATCATTAGGTATAAAGATTCACGTATTTCTTTTATTACTTAATAAAGAGATAAACCTACGAAAAAATAGTCAATAAATGCATAATTAAACATTTGACAAAATATGATTATTAGATTTAAATTTAAAAGTTCATGTAAACATTTACTTTGTTGAAGTACTATTTTAAATGATATTTCCAACTGCCAAATTTAAAAAGCTTATATTTGGGACATCAGAGAGTTTAATCGAATGCCCTGTTGGCTTGGTAGACCGAGAGGAGGCTCGAAGCATTCCCTCTAATAATAATGATAGTGTTAGGAATAAACGCACCTGCGAAACACATCGGGAATTGTGGGCTACTATCTGCGTGACTCCATGTGGAGCCAGTGTTAAAATGAATAATACAACTAGCAGATAAGATATCGTGTGCATGTGTTTCTCGCCTATACGTGACTGTGATAATTATACATTGAATTATTTTTCATTTATTTACTATTAATCGAATATTTATTGAAATCAAAAATAAAATAAGAGAAAACTTAAACGAATCAAAATATCTTATTCTAGAATTAAATTGGAAGCGTGACTATATTTTCAATTATTTTCTCGAAGCCTTTCACTCGGTAATTTTATCCAGCCGAGCAATGATACGTATTGTTATGGAAAACACTTATCGGCTCTAAGGCTATTGCGTATAATTGCCCCAGATTTGGCATAAAGGATCATTGGTGCCTGAAGTAATACTATTCAAATATATCTTCTAGAAAATTCTCCACAAAAAATACCCCTGCTACCCCCAAAACAGAATAAGAAATGCGGTTTGTAAAAAGCGTTTTATCACTTGCGCAAAACGATTAAATCTATTCATGTCATTTTACTTATACTTCTGACTCCACCCAAATTCGCACAGACAGTTATCCACCGTTCCCCAATGAGTTCCACGGTGGTGATTATTCTGCATTTTGTACAGCCTAACCGTAACCGTAATATAACTTTATCCGTAAACTAACCCTAACCAGCCGCAACTCTATATTGACCATCGGTTTACTTTCAGCAGCCTTGTAACTCTCGCTTCCCTTATTTTGACCTTTAGTCCTCACATTCCATGAGCGATGTTTCTGACAAAGGGTGGAGAATTGCTGTTTTCTGCGTAGGAATCTATCCATTTAACACTTATCGTAGGCTAGTTTTTTACCTTGAAGTGGTAATTTTATTTATGTATTTATTCATGTTTAGCTCCTTACATCAAGTAGCTTCATGTCTTGTCTGGAGCGATTTCAATTTAAAAAAAATCGGAATTCATAAAAGTATGTTAAGTCCGTGTACGCCGACTGTGCATGAATGGCGGAACTTTTTTTGTGCAAAAATCATATTTTCATTAATGGTTGGGCTCTTATACAAAATACCTCCATTATGATGATTTCATGAACCGTTTTGGTGGCCCCCAATGAAAGTCAAATGAACTCGCCCGAGAGCTATTTAAAGTAAAGTAACCATGACTTGAAGTTCCGCCGTAATGTGTTCCACAAACGGGAAGCCGTTACAAAGAAGCTCCGTCAATTAACTGTTTTTCTCGTATGTAACCCGCTTTGTCGGTGTCTTATATATATATATATATATATATATATATATATATATATATATATAATAAAAGTAAGCGTACGTGCGTCCGACTCGATTAAATAATCACGTAGGCCAATCTAATTTTCATAAGAAATTAGGAGACGCTTAATCTTAAGAATAACTGACAATAATAAAAAGAGGAAATAATAATCACCTCATGCTAATGTAAATTTTATGAGCAAAGAAGGAGAGGCTTAATCTCAATAATATCTGATAATAATAAGATAGAAAGAATTTATTTCACTTTTAATAAAGACACAAACAGTATTCTCTTATTATTGTTATTATTATTATTATTATTATTATCAAAACTTCTCTTTCATATCGATTAGTTTAGTCTTCTTGTTGATTAGTCTTGTCTTCTTTTCTTATCGATAGAGAGAAAGAGAAAGAGAGTGAAGGGGAGTTTTGTTATCTTTTTCTTGTCGATTAGTTTCGTTTCAATTATCTCAAGTAATGACTAGGGATTAAATAGCGAAGCGATAAGAGAACGGACGAAGCCTGCTAGTTTATTAATGAAATGATAAGACAACGACCCTCTGCAAATGCTAGACTAGAAATCGCTCTTTTGGCGTTTTAGGTTTGTTTAGTTTTTTTGCTAGAAAACAAGTTTAATTATAGCTAACACGGACAAATTTTGATGCAACATAAAACAGACAGCTTAAACTAAAGCAAACAGGTTATTGTCATAGAATGATGCCTATAAACACGTACCATCGTTGACATATTCGTTCTAAATATTGTGTACCGACATTTTTTAAATAGGAAGCTTGGATTAATGTTGTTTGTTTTGCTTTTTTTGTTTTACATATATACACCTCTTTTCTTTTTAGTGTACAGTCACGACGATGCCCTCTGCGTCCGATTAACCTTTTTAGCGAGCGTTGGGGTGCATAAGAACACCGTTAAAGAAGAAAAAGAAAGTGTGTGCCAATAAAAATGAATAAGAGGTAAAAAAAAAAATAAAATAAACCTGACGT
Source organism: Sepiola atlantica (assembly GCA_963556195.1). Classification (NCBI taxonomy): domain Eukaryota; kingdom Metazoa; phylum Mollusca; class Cephalopoda; order Sepiida; family Sepiolidae; genus Sepiola; species Sepiola atlantica. The sequence goes on along the minus strand of OY744519.1, from coordinate 86,401,355 downwards.
GTTGTTCATCCCGTAGGAATGGCGGGAAACAACAGAGGTAGGATGTAGTGGAGATGACGGGATCAGAGGAAGAAAAATGGCTTGGCATTAATTTCTTCGCAGAGAGGATTATTTCATGAAGCGCCGGCTTTTGCGCCAACTACTTTAATGAAAAGAACGCCGAAGAGGAGGAGGGGGATATATTAAGCGAGAAACAAGACACCAGAAATGAGATTTTGGAATTCGGGTGGGGGGATAACACAAAAAGAATTATAAAAAAGGGGGGGGGATATAGAAATAGATATGAAAATGATGAAAATAAAAGAAAAGTAAATTGAAAATGTGGGGATGAAAACTAAAAACTAAAGGGAAATAAGTAAATATGATGAAAAAACAAAGAAAAGCGATAATGTGAGTGAGGGAAGAGAGAGAAAAAATGGTTGTCAAATTGGAGATATAGTGATATAATGGGGATGATTTGAAAAAAGGAAAGTAAAAAACGGATGAAGAAAGGAAGGAAAGGATTAAAGTTCATGACTGTTGCGTCGCCTCTGCTTTCTTTCGTCGTTGCTATCAGAAAATGTGCTATGTGTCCGCCACTTTAATTTTGCGTCATCGCGTGGACGCAAACCAGCGTCGTTGTAAATAACGTTACATAAAAAATTACTGTCCAGTTCTTTAGTTAAGCCTACCAAGAGAAGCGCTTCGCGAATCGCATAACTAACTCGTGATTGAGCTGTATCGCTCTCTCCTTGAAGAAGCCCTTTATTTTGAAAGCTCTTAGAACTGACCTTCACCCTGAATCTATAATGGTAGACGTATAGTCTGTTGGTAAAGTCGTTGGGAAAATGGTTAAGTCATTCTCCAGCTCCAGAAAGCACCTAAATCTAGATCCAATCCTCTACTTATATAAGAGTCTGATACGTTTTCAGATGCCGCTCAGTGTACTCCCACCTGCCTTGATAGAGTACTACACCGACTTGGAATTCTAGTGGAGGTCTTCTCTCCTGCAGCCCTAGTTCACAAAAGAGGTGCTGTTAGTCTATCTCTACTCTGTAGTTATTTACCATGGAAGGTGCTCGACTGAGCTCCAATCTCAGGCTCCTCCAAGTAAGATATTCAAAGCAAAAACTTGTCTTCTAACACAACAGAATAATATTTTCCTTTCTTCCTATTTGTGCCTAGCGGCTTGAGTAATTTCTTTGAACCGAGCTTTTTGCAAGAGATCCCCAGTCTGTGAAACACAATACCGCAGGACTTCGTCTTTGTAGATTACAACATAGACGTGTTCAACGCCAATGTCAACAAATACTTGTCATAAAACGCCTCTTAAGTTATCAAACTTGGGTCATTCCACTGATTTTTCTCGTTTTTCGACTGACAATCTGTCCATCTCATTAACCGTTATCTTCAAGTGGATCTTCGCCTTGATAAATGGTGACTACACACTTCTCACAACAGCAAGATGTGATACAAGGTCAGTTTAAGGACAAATCCAGCTCCCTCGAAGGGAACATCTAGATGTGTTCAAAATAGCTGTAACCGAACCCGTAGACATTCAGGATAGCGCCAATAAACATATACCTCTCCCGAAAGCGGGGGTAATGTTTCGGAGGATAATATCCAAACACCGAACAAGACTACTATGATGTCAATTTGAAGCGAAGCCTGAGAACAAGTGCGTTTCGTTTGGGGGGGGGGGTCTGAACTTTCACGTCACGTCTAATTCGAAAAATAGACCGTGTTAGGCTCCGACGTTTCGTTCGTAGCGTCACAGCCACACAAGATTTAATTTTCCACTCCGTCTCTCCATATGCAACATGACGGAAATCTGCATGATATTTAAAAAAGGTACATTTTAAATAAACGTAAAAATGAGTGAGAAAGTTTTTAAAAACACAGATGAAAAATACGATGGGAATAATAAATTAGGTAGAGGCGAGGAAGTAAATACTTATGAATGGAAATGGGAGAGATGATAAAGTGTAATAAAAGAAATAATGTAGTTGGCAGGAGATAGAGTAAAAGAACGTTATTAAGGGAGAGAAATAATGATGCAATGAGGGGTATCAAAAGAATAGAGAGAACGACAGGAGGAAATTGAATGATGAGTTGAAAGAAAGTTGGTTGTAGATAAATGTTGCATCGCATGTGAATGGATGGAGAAGTGAAGTAAGGTAGTAAAAAGGAAATGAAAGTGTGTGGTTAGGGTTATGGTTAGGGTTTGTTGAAAATGTTCGATGAAAATCAGGATAAAAAGAAATGGTGGGACTATATAACATAGCAAAAGGAAATATTAAAAAAAAGATATTTCCTTTTTTATTCTTTCCTTTGGGGATAGAATAGAAATAAAGAAATAAAGAAACGTAAAGAAAGTTTTCGAAGAAATAAAAATATCCGAAGAAATAAAGAATAAAAAAGCAAATATTTGAAGAAATAAAAATAAATTGTAACAGATAAAAAAAATAAAAAATGTCGAAAAAATAAAGAAAATTTAGGAGGAAAAAAATAAAAGATTTTTTCAAAGTAATTAATAAAATTTCGAAGAGAAAAGAAAGAAGAAACAAACAAACAAAGAAAAAGAAAACAATTTGTGATAGAAAGAATGAAATTGTGAAATAAATAAATAACTCGTTAGGAAAAATAATAAATTATGATAAAAAGAAAGAAAAACATCATGAGAGAAAGAAAGAAATTATAAGAAAAATTCTCATCGAAAAAAATCATCATGATAAAAATAAAATATGTCTGAAGGAAGAAGAAAAGTTTATAAAAGAAAGACGGAACGAAAACAAAATAAAATGGAGAAAGATAGAATAAAGAAAAACGCGGGAAAAAGCAAGAAAATAAACCTGATACGAAAACGATTTTCTTTTATCTACTCGATTCGATAGATTATCACCATCGCAAAAAAAGGTTAGAAAGAAAATCGGATGATATTTTCTCTCTTCACTAATTCCTGCTCTCTTTAGTTGTCCTCTTATTAGAAGACGCCATAATCTGCACACACAGAGACTGACTCTAAAGAATAAAAACCAATAACAAAATGGCCGACCGACTGGATTTGTTCAATCCGCATGACAAAGAATTCCCCTGGCTTTTTTTTTATTAACCTCGTCGAATCCGAGGCGTAAATATCGGGTGAATAACGCAGTCCTTTCTCGAATTATCCTGGATTTATCATCATGAGAAGAAAAGCCGCAGAGGGAATTCTAAATCATCGATATTTTCAAGGATTTGATGCGGTAGGTTCGTTAGCTTTGTCAGTTCAAGCGAACATTAATATCCCTCGACTATAGAACTCGGAACATTATCTCCTGTTCCATCCTCCAAGAATCGTGCTGATTTATTTCCATCTTTTACGGTTTATGTCTTTTCTCTTCGACCTTTGACTGATTTCGTACTCAATTAGTTTTATTTGCATTTATATTTGCTTTGTTCTTATCTGTGCGTGTGGTACTACAGTGGGTGTGTAGCGCCAAACACATCACTAACGAATAGAATGTCATAGAATCCTCGTTAAATTATTTAACGTACCACATACATTTCTCGTCGCAAGAAAAATATCCATTCGCATTCAGCAGAACACCAGAGCAAAACCCATCAGCACCCCCACCTTCTCAGACCCGTCAACCTTCCTACTAACTTTATCCCATGCTATCCGAACACGGCTTTAGAACCATACAATAGAACGCTGCACTTACTATGGAATATATATATACTTAATCGAGGTATAAAAAAATCGACTATAGTATTTCTAGCAAATGTATGTATTCCTAACTATTAAAGGACTACATACTATACGGAGTTACAGCGAAATAAATTGTTTTTGATTATTAAAATAACGCTATTGTTAATGTTTACCCATTAATTCATTTCTTTTTATTATCGCTTATATTTGAACTCATGTTTTTTTAAACTTAACGTAAATCATCAATCTATGATGTCACACCAAAGCTACAATTATCTTGTTACGATAATGTTTTAAGCCCAAATAAGGATGTTGGTAGTGAAGATCTCAAGGTTTTGGTTTCGATTTCCGGTCATGGCGTCTGGTTTAGTCGTTGGAAATTCTTTTTTTCTTTTTTATTATTAATACAATATTCTCCGTTTCCAAAAGCAGTCAAGATCTATGATATTTCGAAATAAGACAAATTCTGCAATGTATTTATTACGTTAAAAGAATGTGACTGATCGACGGACAGACGGACAAAATCGCTATTTATATGATAATTAATATTAACACAAAAACGAGAGAAGAGGAGAGAGTGTTGTTAATTGATTATTCACTTTCTCTCCTACTTTGTTTATGTTCCTTCGCTCACCAGTATAAAGTTCACATTTTCTATTTGAACTTCCCTCATTTTACTGGCCAATCAGAGCTGACTATTCATTTCGCCCTAGACGGATAACGTCACTTCCGTTTGTACATGAATTAAACGTGCTAAAGGATTTCTTACTTTTTGATTATTATTATTATTATTTTCAGGCCGAATGTTTTCGTGTGAAATCAGCAAAGTTCATCCGTCTCGCCTTCTACAATTCGGGAGAGCATCAACATTTTGAAAGAAGCTAATATGATACCTGCCAGAAAGTGTAGGCGGGAGCCGCTGGCTTGGTGAAAATGAGAAGAAGAGAAGGAGCCAGAGAAATCGGGTGGAAATTCAACGAGTCAGTGTTGCACTGCTTTGACGTCGTGAATGACTAATAGCAAGATGGCGGAGCTGAGTTTTTTGGAAAAAGTACACGGCTAACTAGACAAAGGCCGGGTACAGACGCAGCAGAGACGGAGAATCCTCTAGTAATTTTAGATACCCGCATTAGTAGTCGTAGTCATAACAACGAGTAACTTTAGAAATCTTGGTAAATAGGTATTATATCAGCGGTTGTGAGGGCGGCGGTGAGAAAGGAAGAGAACAGTAGGAGAAAGTATTTATGTTAACATACGAAGAAACTGTTATGATTTTTTACTTATTTTTAGTTGTTTCCCTTCCTTTTTTTGGAGGGATGTTTATTTTGAGGTTTTCTTCCTCTTCTCCTTCCTTTTCTTCTTCTTCTTTTTCTTCTTCTTCTTTTTCTTCTTCTTCTCGTTCTTAGTCTTCTTCCGTTTCTTCTACTTCCTCTTCCTCCTCCTCCTTCACGTTTTCTCGTCCCCTCCTTCTTTTTCTTCTTCTACTTTTTCTTCTTCTTCTTCATTGTCTTCTTCTTCTCCCTTTGATTTTTCTTTTTCTTCTTTCTCTTTCTCACCTTCTTCTTCCATTTCATTTTTCTATTCGTCTTCTTTTTTTCCTTCTTTTCATCTTTTTTTGTTTTTCCTCTTTTTCTCCTTCTCGTTTCTTCTTCCGTTTTACTCCTTCTTTCCTTTCTCTCCTTCTTCTACCTATTTATAATCTTCTTCTTCTTTTTCTTCTTCTTCTTCTTCTTCTTCTTCTTATTATTATTATTATTATTATTATTATTATTATTATTATTATTATTATTAATAATAATAATAATTTGCAGCCATTGCACTACTCCTGTCTTCCAGCCTACCGCAGATGTATCAATTCAAAGAATGATATTTCGGGCAATAGAATATACTTTACAAAAGCATTCTGTGTTGGTCGGAAGTCTAAAGCAAAACATAAGGGAAGTGCAATACACATGATAAGTCGGGCAGGGAGCAGAGAAAATCAACTTATAGGGTTTCAGCTTTCTCTTTATAACTTGTTATGCCTTGAGCCCCGTAGATAATTATAAACCGTTCATCGGATGCGGAATTTGCCTATGCCAACACGTGTGTTCACTAAAAAACAGCACTCTATATTGCACACACACACACACACACACACACACACACATATATATATATATATATATATATATATATATATGTATATATATAGTAGTGTAATTTCGTGTTATAGGAGAAAAATCACATTATGATATAACTCTGATCTGTAATTTTATTTATATATAACTCTATTTCAAATTATATTTTACTAGAAGAATACCCGTCCCAGGGCGAGTTAAAATAATTATCCGAACAGTACAGTTTTTTACCACTTTTATGTCTCTTTATGAAGATTAAAATACATATAGGATGTTACTAAACTTTATCTCTTGAATCCTTATTCAAATTTTGATAAAACTTTATCAGATGATTTTAATTCGAGAAAATGTCGAAATATTAAGGCTCAAACTTAATGGGGTCTTAAGAAGAAATTCAAATTCAGGGAACCTTGCTTAATTGGTGTTTATGAATAAAATTTAGTGCAAATCTGAACTATTTAAATTTTAAAATGTGACATTCTGCCCAGATTATGCCATCTAAAACTATTTGAAATACTATAATGGACCTAAAATGTAAGTAATAATCATTAATTGATGACTAAGAGATTTTTTTAAATTTTACAAAAATCAGACTTTTCTAAATTTTCACGAAATGTTTCGACACGCTTTTTACGTCAGTTGCATACAACTAAACAATAAATATAGCCCACATTTGGACCCGTTTCGTCTAGTAGTTGCATTCCAAAATTCATAATGCTCTGTTAAGTAGTTTATGAGTTATATAAATATATAAATATGTCTAACTATATAAAAAGAATATCTATCTATATCTATAATGATAATTAAATAATCAAATATTATTTATTTATCTATAAACAAGATTGTTTCGTCTTCTAAATGCTCATCAGTATAGATTCAAACAACTGGCCTACCTATAAACAGGTTAGAACTTAAACGTCGTTAACTGCTAGGCTAGCAGGTCAGCTGCGCGATTGAGACGTGTAAATACGGTTTTAATAATAACGCATGCTAGTTATTATATCTAATATGTTTACCTAAGGAAGGGGGAAAGTGTCTCTCTCCCTCTCCCCCTCTCCCCCTCTCCCCCTCTCTCTCACTATCTATATATCTATCTATCTCGCTCTCAATATATATATATATATATAAATATATATATATATATATATATTTATAAATATATATATATATATATTTATATATATATATAAATATATGTATATATATATATATATATATTTATAAATACATATATATATATATATATTTATATATATATATATACATATATATATAAATATATATACATATAAATATATATATATAAATATATATACATATAAATATATATATATACATAAATATATATATACATATAAATATATATATGAATATATATATATATAAATATATATATAAATATATATATATAAATATATATATAAGTATATATAAATATATATATGTATGAATTTGTAAATATATATATATATAAATATATATATATATAAATATATATATATATATAAATATATATATAAATATATATATGAATATATATATATATAAATATATGTATATAAAAATATCTATATATATAAATATATATGAATTGATATATATATATATGAATACATATATATATATATATATAGAGAGAGAGAGATAGAGAGTAAGAAAGAGAGAGAGATTTTGATGTTTCACTGAGAATATTCAGTAAAGTCCGGAAAAAGATGAATAAAAACAAGCTCGATGAGTCCCGTATATAGGGTACAGAGCATTTACACATATATTTGGAGAGTTTAGCAAAATATTTTTTCTGTTTCTTCCAGAGAGGATTCACCACCACGAAAATATTTATTTTATTTTATTTAAATGAATTTCTATTGGTACAAAATTTTATTAAAGCAAGGAATTTAGACGTATGTGACATTTTATATTTTGGTTTGAATGAAATTGAAAAGTGTAAATACGAGAGGAAATTTTAAAAAATCAATACATAATTCTACTAAGCCGGCTTTTGTTTACACTCATCGGAGTAACTACGTTGAATAATTAATGCACTACGATTAAAAAATTCAAATAGTGAAATGAAAACCAGTGACAAGTTTAGAGAAGAAATCACAACTAGATCACATTAAGTCCTAGAAGGCACTCTTTTTGTTTACAAAGGAATGGTTTTAATGACTTAATATATATTGCTTCTAGGACTTTAAGATGGTATAACGAATGTGATCTACTTATGACAGAAAACCTGTCATTAGTGTAAGCCGACGCACATTCTGCGCTACTTATAAGATGGTGAGCTATTTAAATAATTTAAATAATTTAGTCAACACATCCGGGTCAGCTATTGAGCATACCTCATTCATATTAGGAGTTACCTCAGTATGAGAAATTTAGCTCTTTTTATAACAGGGCAATATATATTTTTTTTGTTTTATATACATATATATATATATATATATATATATATATATATATATATATATATATATATATATATATATAAATATATATATATAATGTATATATAATTGTATATATATATATGTAAATGTATATATATATAAATGTATATATATATAAATATATATATATATAATATATATATGCAACTTATTATAGACGCTCATTTTAAAATGTAATATTACTAGCTGCTAAAAAGCTCAAATCAAATCGTAAGTACTCGCAAAAAAGTAAAGAAAAATGAGACAAGAATTCACATAACTTACATACACCCATTTGAAAAAAATTACTAGATAAACTACTCGGAAAATTGAAAAAATAAAATAAAAGTATTATCAAGCAATAACACTACGTATTATTTAATAATGTTTTCCTTAATGAATATAAATGTATATATATATATATATATATATATATATATATATATATATATATATATTACTTATTCATCTACAGTACAGGCATGCCTGTTTCGTCTTTTAAAGACAACCAACCGTTTATATTATATATATATATATATATATATATATATATATATATATATATATATATATATATATACTAGCAAAATATACCCGCCTCCTGGCCAGCAAAAATCGTGGGGGCGTATACTTAAAAATATATTGTCATGTCTTGATTTTCTTAATATTTGTTTTAGCTTTCACTTATTTTACTTTTGATTTCGATAAATATTCAATTCATAGTAATTCAACGTATATGTATAAAAGTTACGTATAAGGGAGAAATACAGACACACACGGTCTTGTATGTTATTGTTCATAACAGAAATAAAGTTCGCAAAATAGCGACAAAAAATTGGCTTAACATTTTTAAGGGTTTTTTTCTATTTGATTTTAAAAAGAAGGGAGTAATTACAGAAATATACAATTTGAGGCAACATTAAAAATGAAGAAATACATATTTTTAGTAGAAAATAAATAATTTAAATTAGACATTTCTAATTCAATTACATCAATATTTCGTGAGAGGGATTGTGAAAAATAAATTCTTTAGAAGTAGAACTAAGCTAAAAGATGACAAAACGTTTAAAAGTTAACCAACTTTAACCTTTCTTTTTGAAAACCGTATTGTGATAATTCAATAAAAATATGAAAGCTATTTAAAACTTATAAGCAACAAACATCTGTTTAGAGGCGTTTTTTTAGCTGTGTACATGTTCAGCGCTACCACCCAAAAACTAAAAGCCGACATTCTATACGATTATTCGATTTACAATTCCAGTTCAATTTGAGATATAGTAACAGATATTAATAAAGATTTAATGTAATATCAGTTCTTGTTTTAAGATAACTTACTATTTTGTTTTTCTAACGTTAATATTAGAATAAAGCACACTTTTCGATCACATACAGGGAAGAAAGGAATTAAGTTATTTTTAAAACGAATCGGTACAAACTTAAATCTTTATGAGTATTCATGAATTTGTTACTACATTTTAAATCGTTATGCAATTTTAAAACTACAAATCGAATAATCGTATAGAATGACGAGCTTTTGAAGATAATTTAAGACGCTGTAAACGTACACAACATTTTTTTTAAATTTCAAACCAAATGAATTCGAATTTTGCAAATTAGTCGACAAATGTTAATTGTACAATTAAAACTAAGTTAATTTCTTTTTTCATGTCTAGATTTCATTAGAAAAATATTACTGCGCACAGATTTTTGTTGTTGTACTGTCAACAAAAACAATTGCTAGAAATAGTTGCCATTCCAATTGCGTCCCTTTAGAATAATTCAAAATATTTTAAGAAATGCTTTTTATTATTAAATCACTTTCATTAATTACTGTTAATATCGAAAACACAATTGCATATATAGAGAGAAAGTAGGACAGTAAAATGAGAAATGAATAAGACCAAACTGTAATCTACTATATAAAGTGGACTCTTTTTCCTGTACCTTTAGCGAGAGCAAGAAAATAACCCCATGCATCATACACTACTAAAATGCCCACTGCATTATTCTTATTCACTCAAACCTGTTTGCAGAAACTTTCGCATAATTTCATCAACATATATTAATCATTATATTTATTCCTTGATCATTCACTCGCTCGCCTACAACACCTACTGCAACAGTGGTCAATATACTTAATCATTGCAAATTATCTACTGTACCCACCACTCACAACACCGCCAGACTTTCATTTCATTCGGAACTGTTAAACAGAAACACCGCCGAGTAAAGATTACGGGAATATCATTTCGCTATTCCGAACACATAACATTATTACGTTACGGAATAGCGGATTACATGAAAACAAACACATCATGGTCAGCATAACAAAACCACTTCCAGCATTAGTAAGTACACTTTTTAATTATATAACATTTCTGCGTTTTCATTACGGTAATCAGTTTTATAGAAACATTTTAAAGAAACCAGTTTTAAGTAATATTCAAGTGTGTGAGAGAGCGAGAGAAATGTTCTATGATAAACAAACAGAATTAACAGTACAAAAGCATGAGTTCACAAAAGAGATATGTTATATATGTTTAAAATAGAAGTCTACATAGATATGAAAAGAGAATAATTGTTAATATTTGAGTGTCCTTACAGAACAAGGACGATGCATTAGTATCGAGGAAGCCTGCGTCGATAAGTTAAGGGCTGTGAATTATACACGGGTCTGAAAATCGTAATCAAAACTTCCTCACTCAATTAGATGAATTACATTTCATTGAAAGTTATTAAATTGAGTCAATAATCATTTGTTTTCATACAAGAAAGTTCAGTGAGAAATGTATGAAGTACTAAAGTGGTTAAGTTTATAAGCCTGCTTTCAATCAGCAGACGACATTGAAAAGGGATTCAAGCAGTGTGTGTGTATGCGTGTGTCGCCTTCAGTGTGCGTATACGTAAGACAGTAAAAGAGTTAATGTATTGTGTCTGTGTGTGCGTTGGGGTCAGAGTGACTATGTGTGCGTGAGTTTAGAAAAGGCATGAATATATAACTGATCAAACAAATACCCCAACCAGGAAGAAGTACCCTTTTCCATAATCGGTCAGTGAAGGAGATATCCTTCTAGACTGTGGTAATTTCTATTTTGTTCCACTCCGAAGTAATCCTTTTTGTGGGTACATAGATGTTCGCAGATTCCAACCAGACATTTCTTCTAAACATTATCCGACGTTTCATTTCATTCTTTTGTATTTCTCCCGGGCAACGCCAAGAAACGGGTCCTGCTAGTTGATCATAAACTGAATAAAAAATAATCATGCAAGGCGTATAGAAATACGTTTGGACCTTACTCTTTTTTCAACCATTAAAACTATATAAAAAAACTTTTAGTCCCAAGTTCTTCGTTTGAAAACACCTTTGCTTGTAAGTCAATTAATCTCTTGCAATCACTACATCAGTTTGCTTGCAAGAATTTACTCTAGTCTTTATATTATTACAGGGATCATCGGTTGTTTACCATGTAAAGCTGTTTCGGGAATTTAAAAACAAAACAGTATTTTATATCATGGCTTCCCAGCAGTGTTGATCAGACACTAAAAACGTTCCGGACATCAGATCTATTTTTTGCCCCAGATTATTTTTTTTGCTAACTTATTTTGTTATTAAAAATGGTTTACTTAGCTTTGTTGTTCATCTTTGCCTAAGAAAAATGTATTTGTTATTTATGAAAATTGCTGTATTTTATAGAGAAGACGAATTTACATGCACATATCTTACCAAAAAAATTATGTATAAACAAAAAGGTATTCTCAAATACAGCTACGCTTGTTATCAAGCACCACCGTATAAACACGGTAGCTTCCTTAGATTCATATTTATTAACCAACAATCATACACATACACTATATATATATATATATATATATATATATATATATATATATATATATATATATATATATATATAGTCTTCCACATATACCATTATCGTTTCGTGTGAGTGGTCATTGTATGTTGTGATGAACTTTAGCAGAAGCTTAAAATATAAAACTCAGTTATGGCTTGGCACATGTTACAGTAATTAATTTAACTTCTTGTGAAAAGCGTGATATTTGATAATTATACATTACGTAATCTCACTTCCTTCTTGGAAAGAAAACTTTGATGGTTCAGCGTCGCTCGGTGATAAGTCTTCCGCGTGAGTGAGTTTTAAGAGTGTAAGTTAAGAGACAAGTTGCATATATTTACCCCAGGGGTAATTAGTGTTTCTATTTAATAACAGCTGAGAGAGAGAGAGAGAGGTGCACAGGTGCGAGCGAGAAAGGTTGAAGGAAAGAACGGATCTAAGGAGGTGCAAAATTAGACAGAAAGGTTGACAGAGGTGAAGGTTGAATGTAATCTTAAAAAACGAAATACGTCACGGAATCAATAAAGAAAAAGAAAACGGAAAAAGTGAGAAAGAGGAAAATAAAAAAGTATGGGCTAAGGAGGAGGGTGGAGAGTTTTAAATACAGATATTTTAAGGATAAAAAGATGATAAACAAGGAAAATAAATGATCAAATAAAGAAGAAGGCTCGGAATTAAATCTAAATAAAAGAAAGTTTGATACCTTGATAAAAGTTTTGATAGAAAGTTTGAAAGAAATTTAGAAAGAAAGTTTAAAATTTTGATATGAAGTTTGATAGAAAGTTTGAAAGAACGTTTGAAAGAACGTTTGAAAGTTTCATATAAAGTTTGACAAAGTTTTAAAGTTTGATAAAAAGTTTTAACAAAAGTTTGAAAGAAAGTGTAAAAGTTTGATAGGAAGTTTGATAAAATGTTTAAAAGAAAGTGTGAACGTTTGATAGAAAGTTTGATAGGAAGTTTGAAATTGTGACAGAAAGTTTGAAAAAGTGTGATAGTTTGATAAAAAGTTTTAAAGAAAGTTTAGATATAAAGTTTGAAAGAATGTTTGCAAATTTGAGTGAAAGTTTGAAATGAGTTTGAAGAAAGTTTAAAGGAAGTTTGAAAGTTTGAAAGAAAGTTTGAAAGAAAGTCTGAAGGAAGTTTGAAAGAAAGTTTGAAAGTTTGAAAGTTTGAAAGTTTGAAAGAAAGTTTTTCAAAAAGCATGAGAGACAGAAAGAAAATTAAGTTTCAAAAATATTAAGTATTTATGAATGAGAAAATGTTTGAAACAGCAATTGAAGGGAAGAGAGGTGTCAACAAAAAAAAACTGAAAGAAAGAAAGAAAATTTGAAAGAAAGAAAGTTTGAAAAGTGAAATTTGAAAGGAGTATGTGTGAAAGAATAAAAGTTTAAAAGATTGTTTTAAAGTTTGAAAGAATGAAAGAAAGTTTGAAATAAATTTTTAAAAAAGAAACAACATTTGAAGGAAAGAAATCATGAGAGACAGAAAGTTTTAAAGAGGAACATGAAATTCTAGAAAGAAACACTCAAATGAAAAAAAGTTTAAAAATTAAAAAAAGAAAGTTTCAAGATAGATTCAATAGATTCTATTTAACCCATAGACAGAACTCTGACATATATTACCACTCCAGGCCAGTGTGGACCTGGAAGCAATAGCAAATAAAAATATTGCTCCATACTCCCCAAAGTACTCGAATGGGAGCCTCACTACTTGTTCATGGCTGTCATACTTCGAACCGTATTGGGGTACGGAAGTAGAAAGCAGGAATAAAATAGTTAAATAGAAAATGTAGAAAGGGCTGAGAAATAAGGATATCGGGGTACAGTGGTGAGACGAACACGTTGCTCAAGGTTATTCGCTTCACCACAAGAGCAGAGTTAGACACAAGGTCGGTTACTTAATCCAACTTCCCAAAATGTGGTACTCTGGATTCGGATAAAAATTAAAATTGTTTTCGTCTGGAAGGATTTCTTGTTCACTGACCGAGGACAGAAAAGATCGAGTATATTATCGAGTCAAAAGGCTAAGGTAGTTTATTGCTTTGTCGAGGAAGAACAAGAAAGAAGGGGGCACTTCCTCAGTTTACGGATCGTTCTATTTTTTAGATAGAATTTTCAGGTTTAATTCCGGTATCTTTTGTTTATTAAATTGTTCTGTGAAAGTACAGAATAGTTAATAAAGCCACCATGTCCATGTTAAGAATGCATTTCTAAATAATAACATTATTATTTCAGCACGATCCGTAAACTGCAGAAGTATAAGGCTTAAAGTAAGTGTTTAGAATACTTGAAAAAACGTTTAGAACACAAAAAAAATAACATACAGAAAAAGAATAGGGGGAAAATTAAGAAAGTGAATTTTAAAAAAATAGAAAGAAGGAAAAATAAATAAATTAAGAAATATAAATAGACAGAAATGGAAAAAAACGATCAAAAAGAAAGAGAAAAGAAGAAGGAAGGGTGAAAAACAAAGAAAGAGAAGACAGAAAAGAAGAAAGCAAAACTTAGAGTATGAAAGAGAAGGTGAAAAGCAATATCATAATAAAAATATGAACCCACCACACCACCATATTGTGCATGTACATCCTCCCCGTTAACAAAAAAGCGTAAAAAAATCAAGAGTTAGTTCCCCCTTTTCTTCATTTATATGCTTTTGTTTACTACACGTTTTGGGGTTGTTTTTTTTCATAATGGTTCTTGTTGTAAGCTGAACTGGGCGCACATGTGTAGGAGAGAAAGAAAGAAGGAGGGTGCGGTTGAGGCAAAGAGAGACGCTATATATAGCTTATGGGTAGCCTCCGATTTGGAGGCTAGAATGTACAAACATTCTTACGGGACGCAGAAAATGCTAGACGCATGCAGCTGGTCGTTTAAAAAGATGGAAGAAGAAAAAATAATCGCAGAGAACGTACCAAATAATAGCAGAGAAACTAAAAAAAAAGCAAAGAAAATAGATGTTGCATCTCTAGTTAGTGGCTCGAAAAAGTCGGATACCTGGACTATTGACAGATTTTCTTTTCTTCTGATATATAGATATATGTAATTGCTTTTGTATACGTTTACCTGATTCAACATGAGGGCAAGAACTGACGCCAGATCGTTTTTAGTTTAGAGGGAAGCCCAGCGCCTAAAAACATTCACAACAAAACTCGTCTCGCTACAACGACTGCAAAAAAACTTTCCTGTCTTCTTCTGTGTACCTAAAATCATATTTTTTTCTGAATATAATTTCTTTACGAAGAACTTCCCAACTGTGGAACACAATATCGCGTAGCTGCTTCCCAGCTGATTACAACATGGCAGTTTTCAAGTTCAATGTTAACAAATACTTGTTGAGCCGTCTTCTTAAGTAATATAATTCTGTCTATCCCATTCATCGTTTCCAATTCTCTCATAGTATTGTTCATAACACAACACGCAACCTTATTACCCCTTATCCTCGAGTGGCCCTCGGCCTTAGTAAGTTATGACTTGGTAGTATATAACTAAGAAGGCAATTTCAAGAACAGTCTGAGAGTCCACTCGTCATTGTCAGGCCACAGACAGTCTACCTGTCCATCTTCTTTCGGGGATACTGACTAGAGGACATTTTACCGGTTCCATCCCTCGTAAACAATGTTTTATTTTTACGTACAGTAATGTTTTCGATTTAATTCTAAGAAAATACGTGAGGCCACTGAATCTATACGTATATATAAATCAAGGCCTGAACTCTGATGTAGATATTTTTAATATTCAGAGGGGTTTTTTTTTTGCCTTTTGGCAAGAATCAAAGTGTTTTATCTGTTCTGATACTACACTCTCATCGGTCGTTGAAGGACTAAAGCCATTTTTTATTTTTGCCTTAATGCAGGGTGTCCTTTTGGGGGTAGCTGTAATTTCTCCACATTAAAAACCGACTTTGTGTCTAACTCTGCCCTCGTGGGGAGGCAAGTAAGTAGGGGTTGAGAACGATTTCGTTTTGACACGAGTATTGGTTTAAGGAATTATTTGTACTTAAAGGTCATAAAAATGGAGGTGTTCAAAAGCAGCAGCGGCATAGATATGTTATATTTAGGTGTCGACTGTTGATTGGACAACATTTTCAATCATCAGTTTCTTTCAGACAATCGAAAGCTAAGAAAATATGTACTTTCACACCTTTTAAAATATAGACGTTGGAGTATTGGTGCCATGCGCTGGGAGCTACGTTGATATGTTTTGAAATATATATTATTTTTTAAAGTAGAACGATTTCACGCAACCCGACTTGCATGTTAAGACGGAGGAATGAGCATTTTACAGGGTTGAAAATCTAGATATTTCCAACCCATTTATTCGTCTAAAGTTTTATTAACAAGAAAAAAGGGGTGAAAAACATCAAACAAAAACAAATAGACAACAAATAACTGTTACCAAACGCAAGAAAATTTAGTTTTACTTATCTATATAGTTTTCACGTATGTTTACTACTGATTGTAACGTTTATTAGCTATGCATCTGTTAGTGGCACGTTTAGTTAGCCAAGCCAACGTGCTTTTCAAGATAGACAATTTTGCCGGGACTTGATTGTGAATTAAAGGCTTAAAAGATCGTAAAAACTTTTTTTTTAAGGAGGTTAGTAGAACCGTAAGGTGGTTGCCAATCGGATTAAGGTAAACATTTTTATTATTATCTTTTAAGCCTGAAATTTGTGAGCACGTCCCGGCTAAACTGTAGTCCATATTAATATATATAACAAAGACTGACTCGGCGGGGCACGGTTGGCTTAATGCACTATTAAAACTCTGACAATGTTGTTTGTTATTTTTCTAGCTTGTCACCGTGCACACTTTATCTGTACATGAATGATTTAGATGGTGGGTAGAGGAACGAATAATAGGAAAAAATGGCGGGGAGTGAGATGGGAAAGTAGAGAAAAGAGATTGGAAGAAAGAGGGATATGGGAGAGATAATAAGAGTCTATTATGAAATCACAATGTATTCTGACTATTAATTCATTTGATTTTGCAATAGAATTGGGTAAATGAGAGAGAGGATGAGTGAGGAGGCATAAAAAGAGAGAGGGAGAGTAAACAAAAAGAGGCAGTGGACAGGGATAGAAAGAGAGAATCACGAGAAATAAGAGACTGTTTATTATGACATCACAGTGTAGTCTAAGTGAATCCTATTACATTGTAATACTTGTAAAAACATAAGGAAATATATATTTAATAATATTTAAAACAAATACTGACTCAACGGGTCCAGAGTGTTCTAAAATAAATATATACTAGAAAAATGTGGCCGTTGGGACATGCACTTATCTCGAGTTAGATTGTTTGAATAATGAGCAGTGAGTTTGTTTGCAAAACAAGTTAAATCTTTTGAAATAAAAAGATATAATCTTAAATTAGCTCCCCCCCCCTCCCCCTCTCTCTTTCCATATCTCTCTCTTTATTTATTTGTATTTTTTTCTCCCTCCAGCTACGATAAAATATGGCTATATTCCCTATTGTTTATAATGGACTATTCCAATCGGTTTTATTCTTGATGTTATTACATTTAAGTGTTAATAAACAGAGGGTGACGCAAGCGATAATAACAGAAACTATATGAAATAAAAGTTAGGCGGATCAAACTGCATACAGTGAGAGAGGGTGAGAGTAATAGGCAGAAACCTAGAAAGAGACGAGTGACTTGGTGAGTAAATTCAAAATTGCGGCTAATTAGAACAATTAAATGACGTTTTTTTTTTAAACATAAGTTAACGCCAAAACAAATAAATATTTTATCATGTGTTCTGTGTGATTGAAATACATAGAAAAAAGTCTTAGGGAAATAAACGTTGATTAACTCAGCTTTAGTATAATAATATTATATGTATATAATAAGTGGAAGAATTCAAGGAAGTTTGCTTAAAATAAATTCCTGAACAAAACAGTTTTGCGCCACTTGTATGTCCCCTTACGGAGATGAAAATCAAAGATGCAATGATACTAAACATTATGTTTAGAATTTTTATTCCAATTTTGATCAAAATCCATTTCATGATTTCATTCTAGAAAATGTCTAAACTTTAAGACTTAAGCTTAATGAGTCTTAAGAAGAAATTGAAATTCAGGGAATTTTGCTTAATTAGTATATAATTACGATAGATGAAATTCAATGAAAATTTAATACATTCAAATTTTCAAATGGGAGGTTGTACTAATATTATGATCCTGATAAACCCTTTAAAATACTCTAAAGACACTGAAATTTAAGGAATATTTATTAACTGATGTCTAATACCTATTATTATTATTTTTAATCAGAGGTATCTGAATTTTCACTAGGGGTTTTGCCTCCTTTGTATGAAACTAAGTCAAACTAAGTATAGCCACATTACACACCTTTTCGTCCAGTAGCTGTGTTCCAAAATTCATAATGATCAGGTTATTAGTTTAGGAGTGAATCCTATACATAGAAATATATAAACTTATGCACATACCTAACTTTATATAAATAGAAATTAGACTAAAACACTAGGATTGTAAATGTGAGTCCTTGCAACAACTACTAACGTTATTTAATGCTTGTTATTACTGGTTGTCCTCAATGATAACAGAGGCAAAACAGGTTTGAAGACAATCGGTTCACATATTATCAATTTACTACAAATGTTTTTCATCGATAATTGAATTATATCTTGGTTATGAATTGAACACCATTTTATTGTTCTTTTCATTCATCTCGGTAAGTAATCGATTCTTTTGCGCCGTTCGTTCTAAAATTGTACCCCTAAGGAACCAAACATTGTTCCAAAGATATACAAACCTATAATTGGTATACGATTCCTCTTGCGTGTTCTAAAATATATTTCAAAGACTTAAATAAACTGTTAGACACGGTCGAGGGTCACCAATTATAAATGTGAATATTTGATAACCAATTTATAGAAGCAGAGAAGAATAGGTTTACAAAGCACAAGAACATGGAGATCAAAAATAGACAATTTGTAGAAAACTAATAATGATGCGGAAATATATCGGGGTTTAAAAAGAAATATTAAAAATTGTTTTGTACTTTATTTTATTTAATCTTACTTGCTTTTAGTTTAATTTCGTTCACTAGAGTTTAGTTTTCGAGTGAAGCCGGAATATCACGATATTTCAGGAAAATTGAAACACTTCATAAGGGGGTATTTCCCCGAAATATCAAGATATTCCAGATTCACACATACAACTCTAATGAACGAAATAAAAACTGGAAGCAAGTAAGATTTAAAATAAATAAATACATTAAATAAATTTTAAAAACTGCATTTTGTTTTTTAGTTTTTCTTCTTACAGCGCGGTATATTTCCGAATTGTTATTAGCCATCTAGAAATTCTCTCTCTCTCTCTCTCTCTCTCTCTATATATATATATATATATATATATATATATATATATATATATATGTATATATTACACACAATGTTTCAAGCAAACTACACCACTATTTTATGAAAACAGAGGCTGTTACTGTTAAATGCGAGTCTGTATAAAAAATAATATGGTTTATTAGCGACATTGTAGAAATTGACATAATTATATTTGAAATGTATAGATTTAAAAACCCCGGTTATTATTATAATGTTAAACGATATTTTGGGGTAACAGCTATTTCTCAAGCAATTTAAAACGTGAAAACAATTAGTTAAAATATATAATAATCACTTATCATCTTCTTACAGGGTTTTATTGTCAAAGCATATATCGATATGCCTATCAGAAAAAATATAATAATGGCAACTTCCGCAACAGGTCTAATAAACTATATCACTGTATTACCCATTCATTTAGACAAAGCGAGTTTACTGCTGTTTTCGAAGAATAGTTTCAACAATGGATGAAACAGAAATATACAACTTGCAAAACGCGGAATGGTTACCACACGAAATACCGGGTATCCAGAAACAATAGATACGTAGAAATGAAACAAGAAACTAAAAGATACAAAAATAAAACTGAGGTGGCACCAAAAGAAGAAATCCTTTTCGGGGCGCCTAAGCTGATCCTTTCCACCGAGTCTTTGGTTCGGTGACAGGAAGCGTCTGCTATGTAGCCAACGCATGTGTATGTCGAATAAATAAGTAGGCCTTAATTTCAGAAAACTCATCGCATACAATGCAATGTAAAAAGCAATGTAAAATGTAAAATGTAATGTAAGATAAGATAAATAGTTGCAAATTATCTCTGGCCGTTTCTTTCGACCTATTTTGCAAGCTCTCTCTCTCTCTCTCACTCACTATCTCTCTCTCTCTCTCTATCTCTCTCTCTCTCTCACTCACTATCTCTTCTCTCTTATATTCCATTGATGCTGTCTATATGCCTTTAACTTAGTATCTATTAACTGTTCTGACGATATTATCAGATAATAACAATAATAAAAATACATGGTATCTGAAACGATCGTACACAATTTTATTGTTTGTTGATTTATTTGAACGCAAATTGATCATGTAAATCTGTTTACATAAATATATATATATGCACACACACACACATATATATATATATATATATATATATATATATATGTGTGTGTGTGTGTGTGTCTAATTCCAGTGACCAAATCTTTATTTATTTTTCTTACCAAAATACAAAACAATCCAGGTTCGCGCATAGACATTAGTTATAAATACAATATGGCCGACGGACTACGAAAAAATCCTTGTTTTCTTAAAGGAACAGGGTTCCATGTATGCTGTATGTCAAATGTATTTTTGTGTATTTTTACTCGAGTTTTTTTTTTCTTCTGGGAGCGATCCTTGGTCTTCTGATGAGCTGCATGGATGAAAGATCCTGGTAATTACATTGTTATTCCCGGTAGTTTTTCTATGCGCAAAACAATCAAGTTGCACTGAATTATTTTGAATTTCGTTAAGATAAAATGAATAAAATATTGGTCACTTGAATTAAGCGTACCATCGTTTGTTTACCTAGCTATATATATATATATATATATATATATATATATATATAAGAAACGCATACAAATGTATTTAAGTGAAATATTTTTGAAAATCAACACATCGTGCAATTTAAATGAAAAAATCATGTATTTAATTTTTTTTTGTAAGCTTTCGTTGTAGAACAACTTTGTTGGGCGAGACCGGACTCTACTTATCATAACGTCTTCTAGAACTTGACGTGCTCTTCTACTTTTACTGTGATTCGACCCCTCGGGGTTAATACCATCAAAATGAGAAAGAAGAAAAAAAACTATAAGACAGTGTCGCCTGACAAAGTTGTTCTACAACGAAAGCTTGCAAAAAAATATTAAATAATAATGTTTTAATTTAAATTTCACGATTGTTGATTTTCAAAAATGTTTCACTTAAATACATTTTTATGCATCCCTCAAAGATGTTGTCAATTTCTTTATTCAAAAAGCGCCAATCTGAGCATAACATCGACCAGACTCAACTTATCCTAACGTCTTCTAGGATTTGACGTGCTCTTCTGCCTTTACCGTGATTCGACCCCTCGGGGTTAATACCATCAAAATGAGAAAGAAGAAGAAAAAACTATAAGACAGTCTTGTCTGACACAGTTGTTCTACAGCGAAAGCTTGCCAAAAAAATTATATATATATATATATATATATATATATATATATATATATATATACGTTTTAATTGTTCTAATGAGCGATCTCATCCATCTCCTGATATGTTTATGTCTGTTACTTGCACCCTACTTCGCTGTATGTTCTTTGACCCCTGCTCTTATTTTGTACTGTGTCTATCAAGCTTGCTTCCATCACTCTCTTTTTCTACCACTCTTTCTCTCTCTCTCTGACTCTCTCTCTCTCTCTCTCTCTCTCTCTCTCTCTCTCTCTATTTATTAACAGTGAAAGGTTATAAAATAACTATAAAATAGAAGATTGTAATAGTCCATTATAGATAATAGAGAATATCACCACAATTATTAATACTATTTAAACCATAGTTTGAGGGAAAACGAAATAAAAAGAGGAAAAATAAAGAGGGAAAGGTATAGGTAAGAAAAAGAGAAAAGGGGGGGGGTATAGCCAACGGAAAGAAGCTAAATCGGGGCTTTATTTTTTAATTTAAAAATTTTTAACTGGTTTTGCCAACAGTTTTTCGTTATTTAAACAATCTAACCCTGGCCAAATGGGTGATCCAACGAGTCTCATTCTTTCTATTATACAGAGTGTTTTGAAAATCGATGGTGTAACTTTAGGATTATGTTCTATATGTGTAAAACAGCCTTTGTGTCTGTGGATCACTTTGGTAATAGGACTCGATTATTAGTATAATTTCCATTTCATAATTTGAGTAGTCTTTGCATTGTGTTGGTCAGATTTATGTACCTGTATTTGTTCTGTTGAGTGGTAATGTTCGGAAATGGCTTGCTAGTCAGAATAAACTATCTGCTTGCCAGATGCATTGTTACGTAGATATAACTAAAAAGATTCGACCGACTTAATAATGTATATATACATATATATATATATATATATATATATATTAATGATATATATATTAATGATATATATATTAATGATATATATAGATATATATTAATGATATATATATATTAATGATATATATATATACATAGATATATGCATATGTATATATTAATTATATATATATATGTGTGTATATATATATATATATATATATATATATATATATATATATATATATATATATATATATTGAAACAAAGACATGACGCGAATTATTATATTAGATTATTGCTTACGAGTTTCCCTTTGTAGGTAAAGTATAAATAATTGCTCTGAGTGTGATCGGTCTTTCTTTGATCTTTTGTTAACATTTCAATAACTCTGCCTACGATGAGAACCACTACCAAACATTACAGGCTCACTATTGAATGCTATTATTGCCCTTAAAGGAAACTGTATCACAGAAACAGCAATTAACGCAGGCAATGTGTTCCCTAAACATATCCGCACAAACAGGGAACTGCATTAATCAGATTAAAAGTTGGGGCTTCTTTCGAAAATGTACATAAGATTAAGTTAGATTTCTCCGATATGTAAAACACTCAGTATCGGCTGTGTCCTTTGACAGAGACGGGGAAGTCCTTCTTGTCCAGGTCCATTTTTATTCTAGTCCCAATCCATAGTGCTCCCTTATGGGAAAACTGGATTTTCTCAACGTGTAAAACGGACCCAGCGTATAGCTTTGCCCACATATTAGTCGGGAGCGGGTAAATAAAGACTGAATTGTCTCTCTACAACCTTCTGGTTAGAATGAAAGTGTAGTATCATTACGGACTGGAGGAAATTCTATATTTATTCTAATCCAAAGTGTGTGTGTTTTTTTTTGGGGGGGGGTCTGAATTTTATCCACATTAAATATCGACCTTGTCTCTAATTTCGCGTAAGTGGGTATTCAATATGAACTGCATTGTCTGACAGAGCTTTGAGCTAATATCAAACTCTAGTATCTATTATGTAGCGAAATGCTTTCTCAACTGAGGCAATATTTAATTTGGCCCAATCTAGAGTGTCTGTTTTCTATAGAGGTGGATTTTCCTTAAATTATCAACCAATACTGCGCCTGACTTTCTCCTCGAAGGGAAACAAGTAAATATGAACATATATACGAAATGGATGGTCTATATAAATATATGTATGTATGTATGTCTGTATGTATGTATGTATGTATGTATGTATGCATGTATGTATGTATGTATGTATGTATGTATGTATGTATGTCCACAGTATAACTCTAAAACCCCGGAACCAATTATTATTTCAGTTAAATGTGTTTCAAAAAAAAAACTAAGACCATAACACAAAAAATAATGCGTTGTTTTAAGATTTAATGAAACACGTTCATCACGCAGTATAATATAAAGGTGCAAAAATACTACATGTTTAGTGAGGGTGCATAGATGCATGCTACAAACGGAAGGTCTGCAATTGGAGAAATTATTAGCTAAGAGAAGAAAGACCACCAAAGAAATTGGCTAGGTACTTTAAAAACATAATGGCTCCTCGGAAACGCGGGGGTTTGCTGACAAAGAAAAGCACTTAAGATTCTACAGAATGTATGTCTACTCCAGATAATAAACACTCTAGTCAGTCGGTGTTTATGTCCATTGATTAAACAGCCGATAATTCTGAAGTGATCTTGTTGTGTGGTCTATCTCTAATGACAGAATATCTATCTATCTATCTATCTGTCTGTCTGTCTCTCTCTCTCTCTCTCTCTATATATATATATATATATATATATATATATATATATATATATATATATAATTATGAGTGTGTATAAGCATGGGTGTGTGTATGTGTGAGTGTGGGTATGTCTTGGTGTGTGTGCATATATTTAGTGGGGGGGGAAGACAGGCCGATTCTAGCCTGTCCTTCCTATAGTTTGAGTTGACCGACTTTCTTAAGTGTCGAGAAGTAGGTGTCAGGATGTCATCTTACACAAAGGGGTTTCTCGCCTGAATAATTTTAAATGTAATTTGTATGTTTGTTTTTTTGTTTTTTATGGTTGTGTATTGGCGGATCCAATCTTTGCTCATCAGTATATCCCTGAAGAGGACGTGAAAAGGTTCTGAAACAATTGTCGGATACTCAAACTATTTTAATATAAAAAGCTCTAATATATATTGAGCACTTTTGAAAATGTGGGGTTTGTTCATTTTGTTAATATTTGAACTTAATGGATGAATAAATTATATATAATTATACATATAAACGTATTCTATGAATTAGAATAGTACAATTGTTCCAAGAATTAGAACATGAAGTCTAGTATGACGTACGGTCGTTTCCAAAACATTCTGGAAATACTTTATTTTATTTTATAAATTAACAAAGCTACTCCAAAACACGTCTTCATCGGCGCCTTTATCATCCATTGAGCTGATACCTATATCTACAGTGCTCGGTTGTGGTAATGTCCGTCCTAGGGTGTTTATACTTGACGCACCTCGGCCTTAGGTTATATACCTTCCGTTAAAGTCATAATTTCCTTTGATTTAAACTTAATTATATATATATATAGTAACCTTCTGCCTTCGGTTTGAAGAGATGTTAGTTCTGATTGCAATTCTGTCGGATGGCATGGAAGTCAAGTATCGCTGTAACATCTAAAAGTAGAACATCGTCACTTGTCTTGCATTTGAGTTGTGATTTTGTAAGAAAAATGATGTTGTTACAGCAGCGATCGAGGTCAAATAATTGAGACTACGGCCAGTCTCGGAATCAAGCTCCGAATTTGAACGAAGACAACGAACGGACGACCACGGTCTTTGCGATGAACTCACAAAAACGCTTTTCACTTTTCACTTTTTATTTTCATTCTTTTTATACCATACGTCACTAATTGAATGTGTTCAAGTTATTTATCTACTTCCCACAGCGGTAAGATGTGACACAAGGTCGGGAAAGTGGGATTAGATAAGCCAGCGCTCGAGAGGTGAGCAACCTGGCCATTTAAAAATTGCCTGGGCAGCCCCGTCGGCATTTCCCGGTAGGGACGCCTCAGGCAGTAAGCAATAAACTTACTCCTCCGTAAAGAAGGGGAGGCAAAGCCTGGGAGGGTGGACCTCCTAGAACTGCACAGGACAGACCCATAGATCGGCGTAAGTCAAGCCCCAAAGGCCAAGGCAATACTAGTCTATGGGGTGCAGTATCCATCGCAACAGATACTACACTTTGATCGCGACCAAAAGGCCACGAATGACTCAAATAGAACACATATGATGACGTCGTTGAAATAACGACTTAAGTCAGAAGGTTTCGATTCAATTCAATTAATTTGACAAAAAGTAAAACAAGTATGTTTCATTTGCCATGTAGGGAAAATGTGATAGAAATTTACACAGAAGAGCACCTGTCCAAATTTACCTTGAATTGTTGCGTTGTTAGCGCATTTATTACCTCTCGTGTGAGTCTATTCCAAGGTCCAGGGATCATAATTGAGAAGGTGGCCTTCCTCCGGTTCAATCAAAATCGGCAGTGAAATAGTTTCTTGTAGTATAAGCGTAGACTTCTTTCTGGTGCAGAAGTGAATAATAGGTCCTAGGGTATATCGTAATGACCATTGAGATTGTAGGCCAAAATGAGATCATCGCGATCACAATTTCAAGATGACATTTACATGCATGGATAACTGGGACCAACTAACTAATCTAGCCAGTTCTAAAAGGAACGAGTGAAAAAGATTAGTTTACGGCATTGTCACTTTTGGTTCAGTATTATTAGACTGGACTAATATCCAGGAGAGCTGAAAAAATCATCAGATTATGGTTTATTAGAATCTTCCGTAACTTAAGAAAACGTTTGGTTTTCATCAACAAATATTTGAAGGGCCATGTTAAGAAAAGCTCATTAGATAAACATATTCTTTAAAATGTTATGTATATACATTATCAGTGTAGGCGGATAGTTCAACATATATAACGATAGCTTATAGAAGGCTTTATCAATGCTGGAATATATCGGGGGTTTAAAAATTAAAATTTGAAACAGGGGATTATGCTTTTATTACTTTTTTATTGTAAAATAAATAATATTTGCTAGCAGTCCTCATTCTCGATTAAAGAGTCTTGTCTGACGCCGAAATTTGACGATATTTCGGGGATAATATTCTTTTGTCAAGTGTGTCTATTTCTCTGGTTCAGGGACACGTGCTTGACTTAATACGTATTTATATCACTTTTTTTTTCTTAGCAAAAAAACAAACTGCATTTATAAAGAAATAACAATGAATTCGCTCCGAGAATTATATCGAAATTTGATAATTTGGCGATATTTGTGAGATTATTAAATTTGAGACACCCAAACTTCTTAACTTATTTAACTAAGTAAATATATTTTTTCCAATCGTGAAGAACATTTTAAAGGCGCGATTCATTTTCTTGAAGCAATCTTGATTGTTTGCCTTATATTCTAACGTGTTTCTTCGTGGAGATGAGCAGGTTTGAATTTAGTGTTATGCTCTTAAATCAATGATAACAAAATTAGACACATGGTTGTATTGTTATATATATATATATATATATATATATATATATATATATATATATATATATATATATATAGTTGTTATGCTTGCAATTTATATATGTACTGTCATTTATTTACAAACGAAAGCTGTTAATAAAATAATATATTTGTGTTAATAAATAACTGTTCAGCTAATTCCAATTCCTGCCTTATCCAGTGTATCACTTGCTATGCGTTCAGAGATGACCGTTAGAATATCTACAGTAGAACTAGATTACTTAAATTCATACCGTTGATCAGAAAGAAGTTTAGCATATTCGAGTGGTGGACTATCTCTAGATTTATTAATAATTCAAAGATTATAGCGAAGTGCAGGAGGAAACATACGGGGCGATAATTTTGCAGGTTAGTCCTTTCGCTAGAGTTCTTGAAAACTGGTACCACAAAGGTAATTTTCCAGCCATCAGGGAAGTAAGATTTGGTAAGGCATTCGTTATAGAGTTTGAAGATAGGCAGGGGCTAGCTCAGCATGGCATTTCTTTATTACTATAGCAGGTCAACATTCTTTGTTTACAATAGGGAGCAAATCATTGATAACTTGGTTCTATGGAACCGCCAGTCAGTCTAGATCGGTACCCACTTTACACCAGAATGACCTTCGAATTTAAGTGTGACGTACCACCTAAAATGCTATTTTTTAAAGCATTACAGACTTACTGTATTTTATAGAACTGCTTCCAATTATCTAAATAATATGTATACATTTTAAATCGGTGAGTCCCTATGTACTTGCATCTCAATGACGGCAAAGTTCGACACAAGGTAGGTTTTTAATGTTGTGCTTCAGCTCGCCAAATGTGGACACTAGATTGGACAAAAACAAAAAAATGCCCCAAACGAGAGGGATCTCTTCTCCCTCGATCAAAGACAGAAAACATATTACACCCTGATCCGAGGCCGACATTCAATCTGCGAGTCGAACTATTAAAATGTTATTTCAAACTTTATCTGTTTTGTCCTCGCTCAGTCAAGGAGAAATCCTTCTAGACTTAGACAATTTTTATTTTGTCCCAATTCAGAGTGCCCTTTTTTTCTCCACATTAAAATTCGTCTTTGTGTCTAACTCTGCCCTCGTGAGGAGGCTAGTAAATAGGGACTTAGATTCGACATAACTCTTCATATGACTTGAAAACGAAAAGGTTAACGCAATCTACTCATATATTAGTTAAACCTATCAGTATTTTATGAAGCTTTCTTTAACTGACTAAAAATGACGAATGCAAATATCAATTTACATCAAATTGATAGATTATGGTTGTGTTATTCTAAAGTATCGGCCGCAAAGATACAAGATTTTAGGATAGTCAATCAAATGAGTCTCTATTTATTTGCCTCTCCGCGAGGGCAGAGTTAGACACAAGGTCGGTGTTTTTAATGCGGGAAATATCCTGCTCCGTAAAAGAAACATTCTGGATGGGACAAATATAAAATGGTCAATTCAAAATGGATTTCTCTTATGAGAATTCTTGGATCAAAGTGTAGTATCTGCTCTGTACTCAGTCGGTGAAGGAGAGAGATCATTCTCGACTGAGGCAATTTTCTTTTAATTTTTTTATCGCAATTAAGAGTGTTCCCTTTTTGGGGGCGTAGGATATTCCCACATAAAAATCGACCTTGTGTATAACTCTGCCCTCGTGGGGAGACAAGTAAATGGAGACAGGCTGATCAAAACAAAAGACTGTCGGACAAAGCCCCTTGTGGTGTTGGAAGGACAAATCTAAGGAAAAACTCAAAAGAGAAATCGCCAATGTTACTCGATCTTTCTGTCACGCTGTGTCTCTCTCGCCGGAGTGAGATACTCTTTGTGTTGTTCTACAAACGCTACAAGTGCGATTTTTTTTTTTTGCCTCCCGTCGGGTCAAAGTATTCGTTTTTCATCTGTCAGTTTACGCACCGGAATAATTCTCAGTGTGCAGCTCGCATCACGAAAGCGGGTCTTTGAGGCTCCTCTGCGTCTGAAGTGGGGCTCTATTTCGACTATTATTGTTTTCATTTCAAGAGTATTACCGCCGCTTAACTAGCGTTCTGAACATGGAAGAAAAGTCAAGTGGCTCTTAACCCTTTAGTGATTTATGACATACCAAATACAGCGAGCTATATTCTGGCTAGAGGCATTTCTTTCGGGAATGTCTAAACTTGTATTCGTGTATATATATATATATATATATATATATATATATATATATATATATATATATATATATATATATATATATATATATTATTCCTTTGTAAGGTAGTGGGGAAAATCCCAGCAGAGTGCTCAATTAATTGAGAGATTCAAAGTTAAGAGCGTAAATACTTATTTATATTAAGTACAGAAAGTCACTAACGTAACAACAAAGCTGAAGAGAGTGGGAAGGTTTGACATCTTCCGAACTTGAAACCGACAGTACTAATGTTGTACTGATTTTATATACCGAATAATATATATATATATATATATATAGAGAGAGAGAGAGAGAGAGAGAGAGAGAGAGAAAGAGAGAGTCATTCAGAGACAAACTGTTTCGCTGTATCACAACTCTTCAGTGCGGCTAGACTAACAGCCACTGCAAATCAGGGATCAGACCTCCAAACATCTAGCTGGTAGTCGTCAGCTCTCACCAATGTGCCATGGGGCAGGCGCTAGTAAATGATATCTACAGTGTTTGTGTTTATATACAAACATTGTCTGACACTTTACAGTGTTCTATTTGTTTATTTAGAAAGAGTCTTGCATTACGCTAAGTAGTAGCAGGCAAGCGATCTCATTTGACGACAGTACTCAATCCGAGAAGGTGGTATATATTTGTCATTAATTTGTTCATTTTGTTGTGATACTTTTCAACGAATTAAATTATTTATACAGAAAAGCATTTTACCTAAATACTTAGTTGGGAATAATTTTCTCTTCATCAATGTGATGCCCTTAGGTGGCGAGTGACATATATATATTTAAAAAAAATAATTATGCATGGACACGTGTTTCGTCGTTATACGACTCATCAGCGTGACAGAACCTAGATATATTGTGCGTATTTAAGCAGCATGTTTTGAAAGTTAAAAATGTCGTAAGACCACACGTAATCGCCGAAAGGAGTGGACGTCTGCTCCTAAAATAACGCACAAAATGTATCTCCAATAGAAAAAAAATGGTTAACTGCCATAAAACCCTACAATGGCTTGGATATGGAGGATCAACTCAAAATTCATAAATAATTTTTGTTGTTTTCTACTGCCGCCAAGATTTTCTGTGTATCCACACGTAATCGCCTAAAAATGTAGAATCGTATTTTTTTATGGGGGTAGTAGCTGAAGGTGTTAATCTACAATAATATCAACACTTTTAATTTTTTTTTTCATTTATAAATAAAAAATAAGGTATTTAATTATTTTTATAATTTTAAAGAAGCTATTTAATTTTCACGCGAAAAAATAACACAACTAAACTCAATTACTTAAAATTAAAATAAAAAAAGGACGTACAGTTAAAAAATCTAAAATGTTAAAAATAAAATATGGGTAAATTTACAGATTAACACACTACGCTACCCCATCCCCACATAAATATTCTGCTTGTTTAGGCGATTACGTGTGAACACCGTGGAGAATGAAAAGAAGGAAAACATGTTTAGAATTTAGAGTGATGGATCAGTTTCATATATATTTAACGTAAATTGTGCGTTATTCTATGCGTTATTTTTTTGTGGGGGAGAAGTCCACTCTTTTAGGCGCTTACATGCCAGTCAGATTTAGGGTTAGTGTTACAAATGTATTAGTTAACTATACCCTCCTCGAATTCCTTGCTGCCCGGAGGCCAGGTAGGTTTTGCTAGTATATGTATATTATTAATTAATGAAGTTTTTTTAATCCAGAAAAAATGTTTTCCATTAGATGGCCGTAAAATATCAATAAATTGTTTGTCAATAATTAATGTGTTCAGTGTTTAATATCCAATCAATATCCTAAAGGTTCATACAAAGTATCTGTTCCATCCTCTAAATAACCCTCCGTTTTAATTAAAAAAAACCTTTCGGGTGGGTCAAATTTTTGGGGTAAAATTATTTTGGATCAAATTCTCCGGTGGCAGATTAGTCGGAAAGACCCTTATAACATCGTTATAAAAGCATGAAATCTTATCACACGAAAGGAAATTGATTTATCTACAAGTTTCCTAATGTGTATGGTTTGTTTTTTTATAAGTTATCGGTGAGATACAAAGAAATGAACATAACCGTTTTTTATAAATTTTGTTCCAGCGCAAAATTATATTAAAAAAACTGACGTAAACAAATTGTTAGTTGATTTTTTTAACATAACTTTGGTATATTATTCTTTTTATGAAAGAGTGCGCGATAAGAAAAGCTTCAAATCT
Organism: Sepiola atlantica; assembly: GCA_963556195.1. Lineage (NCBI taxonomy): Eukaryota > Metazoa > Mollusca > Cephalopoda > Sepiida > Sepiolidae > Sepiola > Sepiola atlantica. The sequence continues at coordinate 86,369,911 of OY744519.1, read as the reverse complement.
CGGAATATATAAACGAACAGAAATCGAAGTCATTAAATGAACTATTTTGATAGAGGGTCTATAATTGTGCAAGTGATTACTTTTATGTTGTGGCTCTGTTCTTTCGGGTACTTTTGTTATTGGAATCAGAATCGTTAATTGTATCGGAATCGGGAATTTAGAACTGAATCGGGAATTTAGAACAGAATCGATAATTGTATAAGAATCAGGAAAAATATTGGAATCGTCCCATCACCTGTATATGTTTATAGAAAAATGAATAGCCGATCATAAGGCAACACTATTTTAAATTAATGAGCTGTGAAAAATAGTTTTAATTTGCATTGTAAATGAAAAAAAACAAAGCAAATGTTCGTAAATTAACATCAACGACTTTAGCATATTCTAAGACAGCAACTGTTTAAAAAAGAACAGAATGTAATTCTATGATTCCTTTATTCCGGTAAGTGAGAATAGGGTAGCCAATTAAAAAGCGTATGGTAAAAAATGGGTACTTAGAGGGAGCGTCCCTTGCTTTAGTTGAACATGTAGAGTTTCTAATGTATAATAGCAATACTGAAATATGAAATATGAACGGCGCTACTGATGGCTGTTTCCCATAAGGAAGAGTTTCCAGTGCACGTCGGTGACAATGGGAGTCTCCGACTTCCTGTATGGATGACTACCAGTTACAACAACAGCTAAGAACTTTCCTTTCCCTCTCTGTCTCTATCTCTCTCTTCACTCTCTCTCTCTCTTTAACAGAAACTAAACGGAAATTCCATGAACAAAGTTTCTTCCCTAGAACATCCCATTTGTGGAACAAGATACCACAAGTCTGCTTCCAATCGGTTACAGCATTGTCGTATTCAATGTAAAAACATATATGTTCAACCGTCCTCTTGGATAATCAATTCCTCTTAGTAATCTTCTGTCCTTTCGATACATTGTTTCCGGTCCTCTTGCGGCGGCGATCATCGTTCAACTGACGATATCTGTAACCATTATCTTCGAGTGGCCCCCGGGCCTTTATAAGTGGTGACCAATCAGTAAAAAATGTCTACTATAGCAAAATATAAGATTCAAAGAAAGTGAACGAAAAGAACTTAAAGTTTCTGCAAGCTCGCATCAAGAATTGGGGTAAATCGCTACGAAGCAGAATTCTATATACGATGGTGTTCTTTACAGAACTATAAACGTAAATGAAATAGGGGATATCACTTTACTTTATAGATTGAATTTTCAAATCTATCAAAAATGTATTTAAATCCAGAATTTTTCGGCTTAACAACCTTTCTTCAGTAGCATACAGACATTTTTTTTAATTTTTATTTTTTTATTTTTTCATTGTGAAATCTAAGGACGTCGCCGCCTATGATATCTGATTTTTCCCATGTTACTGCAACAGACTCTCCAGCAACATCGGGAGAAATCGTGTATTTTCGGCGATGACGTCTTTAAATCTCAACAATGGAAATAAAAAAAATAAAAAATATCTCTATACCACTGAATAAGGCTTGTTAAGCCGAAAAATTCTGGATTTAAATAAATGCTTTCATTTATTTGAAAAAATCTCTCGCATTGTGTTATCTTGTGTCTAACTTACTCTCATAATGTTCATTAATGAATGCCGCCTGATGTAGTCCTATTGCATTCAAGATTCACACACACGTGACTGCGTTTTCTCATTTACATTTATCCGGACTTTTAAAAAACAGTCTCTTCAGTAACATCGGGAGAAATCGGATATTTTCGGCGGCGACGTCGTTAGGGCTCGAAAATGAAAAAAAAAGAAAAGAAAAGAAAAATTCTCTGTATACCACTGAAGAATGTTCGTTAAGGCGAAAAATTTTGTATTTAAATGAATTTTTTCGTTCATTTGAAAAATAAATCTCTCACATCGTGTTATCTCGTTTCTAACTGTATTTTCATATTGTTCATATGTTTCATTAACCAATGATTCTGATATAGTCCTATTGCATATCATTTTACCATTCCTTGGCCTTTTGGCTAAGATCAAAGTGTGGTATTTGTTCTCAGCATCCCGGTAACATCAGACGTTTTACTATCGACAAAACTATTTAGTATATATAAGTAAATATGACAATGCAAATTACAAATGTATATTACAGAATAAATTTATTAGTAAGTGTTTAAAAACTAATTATAAATATTGGGAATACCTAAAAGAATTGTGGGTGCTTTCAGATTACTATATATACAGTACTGAAAAATCTTATGTTGTCTCATAGAATGAAATCAGCATAACCTGTTTTGATATTTATATAGTTACGGTATTGTGAAAAACTTTCGTCTTTTAATTAAGAAAAGGAAGAGAAACTATACATATGGGCCCCGGAAAAAAGAAACTAGCACATACTTGTACTAGTATATATTTATATAAAATGAACAGTCACGTGTATGAATCCTATTTATTTTCAGGGTGTTAATTTTGATTTATCCCAGTCGAAAACATTTCTGATGATCGGTGACACCGTCATACTACAGAAAAGTGTGAAAGCTAAGTACACTTGATTATCATATATATATATATATATATATATATATATATATATATATATATATATATATATATATATATATATATATGTGAGGGGGGCGTCTGTGTGTATATATCAGAATATCAGTGTCCTGGCGTTACCCAGGAAAATTTAGAATCAGAAAAAATTCTTGCTCTCAACCCTGAATTACATACGAATATTTTGTTCATACTTTACCCTTTCTAAAAGTATCAAATGTCAAGGCTTTATCTTTTCGTTAAAGAATGCTACAATGTGTTTGTTTGTGAAGATTGATAATTATCATTTTGTAATATTTTCTATAGGTCAGGGCTAGTACATGACGACCTCTATTATTATTTTTCAAAAACAACATGAATATTGAACGGCTACTTATATCCTTAAACTATAGACATCATAGTTAGTATATTTTAGAATGAAAATATGTTACCTACTAATATGGTGTACAAGTAATTATAAAAATATATGTGTTAAAATATAATTTGAGAAATATAATTGTTTAATTGGTTTAATTGATATCGGAAGTTTGACACAAAACGAGAAATGTAGAAAATTATTTCATCGATTTGGCAAGCGACTGGTTGTGTTTAGGCTACAAACAAAATATGGCCCCAGTCTAATAAACTTCCTAGCTGGCTTAATTATGAGTAGAAAGAATAGTAAGCGAACTAAATTATATTCGGGTCAATTATATAGTGGAAGATAAAAAAGCTAGTCTGAATCAAGTATCGATGTTTCAAATGCATTGCTATTCATGTCTAACTTTGAATATCAAACAGGATAACTTGGGCTAAGATATACATATGTATAGTAAGTGTACCTTCTTGGTGTTGCTCAGAAGTTAAAAAAATGAGTAACTTGTTAAAGAAGAAACCAAAGTATAAATAAGTACAATCTCATAAAATATATAATATATAGATACAAAAATGCAATTGTAAATTCATTATTTTACCATTATTTCTTATTTCTTTAAATGTATATTTAAAATTGGCTACGTTAGAACAAATTTTTAAGTAATTTTTGCCTAAAATATATTATTCAGTCAGAAACGAAATCCAATTATATAGCAGTTTTTAATTTTCTTACTCATTAACTTTTAGCGCAAAGAAAAATATTTTTAAAAACGCTGGTGTATAATGAGATATTCTATAATTTACTTCAAATATCTTTATTAAATCCACTGAATTATTTTCACTAGTAAGGTACTTAAGCCAAACGTTCCCAATCTGTTTTTATAATTGAAATAATTTGTTCTTTTCATTAGTTTAGTGACTTTCCTTTGTATGATCATGAAGTAAAAATTGCCTTAGTATTACAAACTTCCTAGCTGGCCTAATTATTATCAGAAAGAAACTAAAGCAAATTAAATTATATTCGGTTTATAGCATAGTGGAAGAACCAATTAAAAAATAGATAATAGATCAAGTTTTAATATCATATTCGAATTTACATGTTCCCAGAATTGAGTGGCATAATCTATATGGGATCTTATACTCTTACAACAGTAATTATTTTAATATAAGTCGGATCATCAATAAAGACAGACAACGAAACAACCTATTGAGAAGAGTTCAAAATAGTATCGATGGAACATCGCAAGAAAGCGCATATATTGTAACTCTCTAATAAATGAGAGAAGTAATCACCTTTACCTTTAGTCAAATTTATTCGCATTCATCTTCTTTCTTGTTGTACTCTCTTGTGTTCATCTTCAGAGAGTTAATATCGATTGATGCGCAAGAATTCTGTGATTCGAAGATTGGGTAAACTTCAAAGAGTCTATGGACAGCAAATAACAAAGTGAGAATAAAAGTAACGTTAGAAGGACATGCATAAGATTTTTGGTGAGAAGATATTTGTTTTATGATAATGATATCAAATATATTTGAAAATGGCCACCATAGATAACATAGATTTGCTAATGATCAAAATGTCGATAGAGTATTTCAGAAATTGAACATGTGCATCTGTGTTTTATTCCAACATAAACTGTTTCATAAGTCATCTTAATCATGTGGTAAACATAAGGTAATGTAGGTAATAAGACTACCTAGGCTACCCGAGGTCCGTTTGGTTAACATTAATACATTCGTGTATATGTGAAATAGTAAGTAATGAACAATACATATCTTTCTTCTTTATTTATGTCATTAATTTATTTACTCTTACTCTCCTTTTACACTGCTGCAGCTACTCCTTTCGCTATTCCTTTAAGCTACCACTTCTACCCTACCTCTTCCCTTGCCACCACTTCTTATATATATATATATATATATATATATATATATATATATACAGAGAGAGAGAGATAGTGTGTAGATTTCAATCGAATAAAACAGCTCAATGTACCTTTAAACAGAGCAAAACAGAATTATTAAAAGGAAAAAACTATACACACATTAAGGTTGTATACATTATAAATTATTTTGACCATTTAATTAGGTCTCCTCAGACGTATAAACAACCACGTCAAAAAACAAAATAATAAGAGAAATTGATCATCGTCTTAAAATATAAATTAACTTTGTTGATTGGTCGACCAATCAACACAGTGAATTCATCTTTTTAAGACGATGATCAATTGCTCTGATTATTTGGGTGTTTGACGTGGTTGTTTATACATCTGAGGAGACCTAATTAAAGGGTCGAAACAATTTATAATGTATACAACCTTAATGTGTGTATAGTTTTTCCTTTTAATAATTATATATATATATGTATATATATATATATATATATATAGAGAGAGAGAGAGAGAGAGGGGGGGGAATAAGACAATCCATCAGATATAAGCTATAATGTTAATACATATTTGTTGATCACTGTTATGACTTCCGACTGCTGTTGTCCGGCTCCTTGGCACATAAATATAGAGTTTATTTCCCAGTTCGTCCTTAGTTAGCGCTCTTAGATTGGAGTATGTTTCTGAATTTTTCAGATGAAGATTGATAATCTTTATTATTTGTATTATTCTACTGTTATCATCTTGGATGTTATTCGCGCAACAGTTAAGCCGACTGCACTTTGTCGATCTCAGAAATCTTTCAATAAAACTCGTGAATTTGTACAGAATTGTCTTTATTTATTAATCCATGGGAGTATCTTGCTCTCGTTCTGTCGGCAATGACCGGGTAGAAGTTTTAAGTAATTTGTAATTTTATTCTTAGTATCGCCTGTACTGAGGATTGAACCTTCAACATCCAGAAGACTGTCACTTAGAACTAATTATACTTGGTACTTATATCTGTTACGTTACCGACAATTCTAGTATGAATTTTAGGAAAATTAAACGTATTATTGTTTAAGCTGTGTAGTCATACTATTTATCACCTGATATTACAGCTGATTACTATATATTAATACATATTACGATATATATCTATTAATAATGGAGTTTATGTATCTGTCTGTCTGTCTTTCTGTCTGTCTGAAGCCGAAACTCTATCAAAGTAGTATGACTATTTACTAAGTCAGCCAGCTTCATTATATACTACTAAAAACCGCTGTAAACACTATGCGCATTTCTCAATTTACATAATCAATTGCTTTTGAACTTCTAATAAATTAGTATTTGCAAATATACACTCATGATTGTTTTCTTTAGATTTCCACATGTATTTACGCTATTTTGCTCGCTAATTATTTTACTTATAAATTATAATTATTACTTTTATTATTTATATATATACATACATGAAAAAAGTTACGTAGTTAATATAACTATGACGAAACTGATTAAACAGCCAGCGTTAATCCATTGAATTGCTTCCCTCTCTCCGTTAATTCAGTATGAACGCAAGACGGCGTGTTATTTAAAATGTAAACAAAACGCTGGCATTTACCGTGATAGTTTTACTCTGATTTTTTTTATTACACTCATGATTGGTGTCTTTAGATTTCTACATGAATTTACGCTATTTTGCTCGCTAATAATCTTACTTATAAATTATAATTATTTCTTTTATTATTTATATATATACATACATGAAATAAGTTACGTAGTTAATATAACTATGACGAAACTGATTAAACAGCCAGCGTTAATCCATTGAATTCGTTCCCTCCCTCCGTTATGTGATTTTTTCTTTTCTGTCAACAAAAAAACTAACACATTGTACTGGAAAACTATACAACTGATTTTAGAATCAAATTGTTTAATTTAAAAAAAAGTCATTAAACAAACACACACACACACACATTCTAATGAATTTAATTTAGGTACACTTTCTTTCCCAAAGCATTCACATAACTAATCGTGTTCACTGTATTTAGGTTGTTGGTGCTATTTCGCTTTAGGACCTGTGCTAACTTTGACCCCGTCGTTAGGGTTAGGGTCAAGGTCAAAGTGGAGGTTAGAATTAGGGTTTAGAGTTAGGGTTAGGTTTTTCTTTTTTTTTTCCTTTTTAATTAAAAATATTTATATGTATGGGGGAGGACAAAAAAATGTGGGGGGGCGGTCAAAAAAATATATTTTTCTTTTCTTAACTAGAAATATTTCTATGTATGGGGAGGGTAAAATAAAAAAATTGAGGGGGGTCCAAAAAAAAATTTCTTTCTTTTTAAACTAAAAATATCTCTATTTATGGGGGAGGGTAAAACAAAAATCAGGGTAGGGTCAATTTTTTTTCTTTATTTTTAACTAAAAATATTCTTGGTCATAAACAAAGAAAATCAATGTCTAACCACCCAAGAAATATGACTGGGGCTCCATCGGTTTACGCGTGAGCGTTCATTTCTGAGTTAATGAGTTACGTAGTTATTTCATCTACGTCCAACTGATTGAACAGCGAGCGTTAATCCATTGAAACGACCTCCCTCCGTCAAATCAGTATGGACGCAAGACGAGTGCGTTATTTCAAATGTAAACAAAACGCTGGCATTTAACCGTGTTACTTTAAAACGTTCTGAGTTTGTTTATTTTCTTAATCTTATTAGCCATTATGTTTTAAAACACAAATTTATTGAATCAAATTGTTTAATTAAAATAATAACTGATTAAAACATTAATGAGTTACGTAGTTATTTCATCTACGTCCAATTGATTGAACAGCGAACGTTAATCCATTGAAACGACCTCCCTCCGTCAAATCAGTATGGACGCCACACGAGCGCGTAATTTAAAATGTAAACAAAACGCTGGCATTTACCGTGTTACTTTAACTTACGCTGTTAATCTTTTATTCACAAACTGTTCTTATTATTCTATGTTTTATTTATTAAAATAAAAGATGTGATTTTTTTCTTTTCTGTTAACAAAAAAATAGTATAACTGATTTTAGAAACAATTGTTAAATTAAAAAAGGTCATTAAACAAACACACACACACCATTACATAACTAATCGTGTTCACTGTATTTTATGATTTGGTGCTTTTACACTATAGGACCCGCGCTAACTTTGACTCCGTCGTTAGGGTTAGGGTCAGGGTCAAAGTGGGGGTTAGAGTTAGGGTTTGGGTCATGGTCAAAGTCAGCACAGGTCCCACAGTAAAAGAGTACGGATGTTTTTATTGTTTTATTTTATGTACACCTTTCTTCCGATTCGAAAAAATATTTGGGTGGGGGGAGAGCGGTCAAATAATTTTTTTTCTTTTCTTAACTAAAAATATTCCTATGTATGGGTGAGGGTAAATAAAAAATTTGAGGGGGTCCAAACATTTTTTTTTCTTTATTTTTAAAACTAAAACTATTTCTATTTATGGGGAAGGGTAATACAAAAATCGGGGTGGGGTCGAAATTTTTATTTTTATTTATTTACATCTACAAATATTCATGGTCATAAATGAAGAATATCAACGTCAAACAACCCAAGAAATATGACTGAGGCTCTATCAGTTTACACGTCAGCGTTCATTTCTGAGGCGGCAGCCAAGCAAAAATATGCGACCGGAGGGAGCATATATTTGCTAGTATATATAATGGTATTAAAAGTCTATACTAGGTCTACGTAGGAGTTTATATATAAAACATAAAAGATATGTTTTGGGTACTGTTTTAGATGGGTCCACGCATCTCTATAAGAGACTCTGACCGTTGGTTCTGTCGGTCTGTCACGATTTTGTTTCATATTGCATTAATATCGTTGGTCTGCCACGCTTAAGTTTGAAATAGTATTTATCTCGTAGATCTGTCAGCCTTATGCTTGACAGAGTATTTATCTCGCCGGTCTGTCATGATTAATTTTGAAATAGCATTCATCTCGTCAGTCTATAAGACTTAAGTTAGAAATAACATTCATGTCGTCGGTCTGTCACGTTACAGTTTTATATAAAACTAGGGGGTACCCGTTGCCCGATGTTGTCCGGGATAAATTTAAAAGAATGAAATAAAATATCTAAACAGCTGAACGAACGCAAATAGATCACAACAGATAGTTTTGATGGAAATGAACAATTGTCGTATTTGAATTGTGGAAAATTTATGTACCCAAGAAAATAATTACCTCAGAATTTAACAAAAATAGAAATTACCACAGTGTAGAATGATATCTCGTTCAATGACCGATTATGAAAAAGGTACTTCTGTCGGGCCGGGATATTTGTTTGATCTGTTATCTATTGTCTCTTCGGTCATCGAAAACAAATTGTTGGAGACTGCGCCAATTTTTATTTATGTTGTTACTTTAGAAATTATCATAAACGTTGGTGCATTTAGGTTCTTATACAGAATTTGAACCGAACCGAACCAAACAGACTTTTGCCGAAGTAAACTTAAAACTTAGATCAGGATTATTTTAGTGTTCCAAAAAACAACAAAATAACAGTTCGATGCAAATTTTATGAAAGTAGCAAGATTTTTGTTTGTAAATAAATGAAACGTAGAATTATTTTTATATTTTTATTCTTAAGTCTTGGTTTTATTTAGTTTTTAAGCGAATTATTATTGTTATTTTTTAAATATAAGTTTATTTAAATAAAAAATAAAGTCGATATTAAAATTAATTAATGCGTAAAGTAAACCTACCTTGTAATCATTACGGGAATGAAAATTAAAACAAAGCAATTTTATGTGTGTAATTATTAGAAAGAAATAATATTTATCTGGTTTCTTATCGAAGGTTTATTTTTTGTTTAAAATGTGACGTAGTATTATGACGAACGATTTGATGTGTAATGTCTATGTAAGCTTTGCTGTGATTGGATGTTTTAAGAATTCTGAAACGGTGTAACTTGATTATAGTTCCTCGTGAAGTAATTGCCAAGCGGTGTTTGAAGAGGGTAAGAGTAATTAATACATAGAGAGAAATTGGCGTGCTACCCTCTCTTTGGTTCAATTAGTATGGATAGGTTTACAATGCGGTTTTTGGTATAGCTTTCATTTCGTCAACCAGGTAATGTTGAGGTTTTAAATAGCATTCATCATTACGGTCTGTACGGGCCAGGGTTCAAATAGCATTCATCTCGTCGGCCGGTCAGCCGTAAGTTTAAAATTGCATTCAGCTCGTGGGTCTATCAGCCTTAAGTTTTAAATAGCATTCATCTCGTTAGTCTGTCATACTTAAATTTGAAATAGCATTCATTTCATTGGTCTGTCAGCGCTAGGTTTGAAATAGAATTTATCTCGTCGGTTTGTAACGCTTACGTTTCAAATAGTATTAATCTTGACAGTCTTCAGGCGTTGGTTTGAAATAGCGTTCATCTCTCTCGGTCTGTCAGGCTTAGGTTTCAAATATAATTAATTTCGTCGTTCTGTCAACCGTAAGTTTAAAATAGCATTCATCTCGTAAGTCTGGCATCTTTAATTTTCTATAGCAATCATATCGTAGGTCTGGAACGCTTAGCTTTGAAATAACATTAACCTCGTCGGTCTGTCAGGCTTAGATTTAAAATAGCATTCATTTTGTCAGTCATTAAGTCTGAAACATTGAAATAGCATACATATCGTAAGACTATCAGCCTTCAGGTGGAAATAGCATTCATGACATTTGTCTCTCACAGTTAAGTTTTAAATAAAATTCATTTCTTCGATCTGTCAAACTTGGTTAGAAATAGCATTTATCTCGTAAAGTATTTAGCCTTAGGTTTCAAATAGCATTCATCGAGTTGGTCTATAAGGCTTTGGTTTTATATAGCATTCATCTCATCGATCTGTCAGACTTAGGCATGAAATACCATTCATCTTGTCGGTCTGGTAGCGTAAGGTTTGAAATAGTATTAATCTCTTAGGTATATCCGGCTTAGGTTTGAAATATCATTCATCTCGTCAGTCTATCAGTCAATTTGTGTTATTACAATTATTCGAACTACTATTCTCGTCGTCTCACAACGTTTTAAAGAGTTCAGTTGGAAAGTTTTATAGATTTCAGATTTCGGCAAGATGCAACTGAAGAAGGTCGAGGGTCACATGGTTAGAATAATATGCAAGGGAAGAATAGTAGTCAAAATTATCTAAATATTACAATAATATGCAGGGGAAGAATAGTAGTCAAAATTATCTAAATATTACAAACCACATGTTCTGTCTCTAAACGCGTTTTATTTTTTGTTTGCGTCCATGCATCTGTTTTAGAGGCGCTGCCCATTGCTCCGTGATGCTTAAGTTTGAAATATCATTTTCATTGCTAAACGCGCAAATTGAATGGACGCATCGTTAGAATGCACGCTCTTGTTTAAATAAAATCAGGCTTATATGGTATCAAATGCAGTCATTCAATCGTCGAGTAATAAGATTCGTATTCGTAAAACCATTGAATTTCTTTTGGAAGTAACATCAATGACATCACTTTTTTCTAAGTGGATCTTTGAACACTAGTGATACACTAAACGAAGAAGCACAACAAAAGTAAAAATAAAAATCGTTTATACTTACTGTAATATACGTCATTACGAGAGAAAAAAATGGATTTCAAAGCAGGGCTGACACTCTGTGTTGTTTGATGTACGAAGATAATTTGGAGAGAAGAAAGAACTAAAAACATGAACACTTTCATCGCGAATGCTGGCTGAGTTGAAAAGCCTTTCTTTCTAATGTCCGTATGTTTCTCTTCGATGGCGTTTACATGAAACCGGGTCAGCCTCCAGGGACAAAAAAAAAGACACGTTTGATTATTTCTTTGAAATATCTTCCTACCTGTCTCGTCGGTTCATCAAACTTGAAAGGTGCGAATTGTTAAATACTTATTTAGCATTTATTTAAAAGTTCTGCACACGGCACACTTTCTTTTCTAGATCGAAATCTGTAGACTCGAAAGGTGGGCAACACTATCGTGGGCGTTAGGGTGGGTCAGAAGTTTTGCGACGTCTGAACGCGTGTTAGTTTACGGTGGTAAATCACGTGATCGTAAGCAGTTCAAGCCGTGGAAGGTGGCTGCTTCTATTGATAGTATCGTAATAGTCAGTGCACAGAGACGTTGTGCATGGTTTCAGTGCGTTTGAGATTTGGAAGAGCCAGATGGACTTGCAACCGCGTTTGTATTTACTTACCACAAGGGCAAAGTTAGATAAACGATGGGTATTTTATGGGAGGGATATCAAGAATCCTTAGAAAGAGGTACTCTGGGTTGGACTAAAATAAAAAAGTGTCCCAATCAGAAGGTTGTCTCCTCCTCCGACCGATGACAGTACAAACACTATATTTTGTGTAACATTTCCAGTTATCGATGGGTGTTAAAACTGCTATACACCCACGTCATCATCGTGAACCCATGTTTCTATTCGTCTGCTGATAACCCCACTCGGACGCCGATGTTTATTAAAATGTTTATTTAAAAAGAGAGACAGCCACAAAAACTGGTCAGAGACAGGTTACGTATATACGCGTAGGAGAGAGAGAAAGACAGGAAGATTAATAGACGGATAGCGCGTCTTGCTTCACCCAGCAACACTGTGCGCGCTGCCCCCCCCCCCCTTTCACTGGACATAGCAGCCAGACGCGTATTTTCTGCTTGAAATCTTGCTAGCCAAAGATACAGAAAATTTCTTTCCGGAAATTACGTTGTTTCATCGACTTCCGCTGGGGTCACCTATTACCTTTAAGGTGTCACTCAAACTTTTTACATTCAAACACGGCTTTCGTTATGTAGCATGTGAGCATAGCCCGAAGGAATAATTTATGGGTTCTAACTGGGCCATCGCAGAGCAAGGAAAAGTGGCCAATATTATTCCAGAAATGTACTTCGGTTCGCAAGAACTTTAATCAGAAAAAGTCGGGTAAACTGTAGATCCCGATGTCGTGCTTCAAGCCATTTAGGAAAATGCGGTAAGTAGCACGGTAAATGTTAAGATCGACGGTTCTAACAGTTTCTTAAAGAATTCGAATAAAATTTGTGTATGAGCGATAATATATATATATATATATATATATATATATATATATATATATATATTAGACAAGATCCAAAATAGAGTCGCCAACTAAATAGGTCCCTAACTATCCATCAAGCTCTAGCTTCTGTCCCATCGCCGCAATGTTGCGTCCTTGTGCCTGTTTTACAAGTACTTCAATGGATTGTGTTCTGATCAACTTGCTGCTCTAGTAACCCCTCGACGTAAATACACTAGACTAGCTCGGCAATTAGCTAAGTCTCATCCATTCACTGTGGAGGTTCCCAGATGCTGGAGAGCCTTCTACTCCAATAGCTTCTTTCCTCGTGTTGCCGTCCCCTGGAACTCACTCCCTGCTGCTGTTTCCCTGACTGTACCGACATGCAGAAATTTAAAAATAATGCAATCAGACATCTCGCTACAGAGCTCACAACTTAGGATAACCCTCAAAACCTACACCCTTATTATCAGTAGCCCCTTACGTCTACAGAGGCGGCCTGCATTTTTTTTTTGGGGGGGGGGGTGAAATATGTTCAAAAATATCTATTTCAGCTATTTTATGAAAAAGCCCCTTAAGATTGTTTTTGTTATTGTCGACAATAATGGTCTTTATTTTGAAGAATAGTCCTTTTTTTTCTAATCAATTATTGTGTAATAAAACATTTATTTTTTTACACGGTGAACGATATTTTTCATCAACTTAATATATACGAATCTATTACTAGAAAAAGTCATTACTTTTGTTTAAATATAGACGTTTCAATGTGTTTTTGTAAATGTTATTAATATGTATGCATATGCTTCACTCGTAAACTAATAGATCATTATGACTTTTTGAATACAGCTGCTAGGCGTAATGGTTGGTAATGTTGGCTGTACTTAGTTCAGTTTAGTTTTATAAAAAACGATGGAAAGGGAATGGAAGTCACCGTGAAAATTCAGATGTTCTTGATTTTTCAACAAGAGATATTATAAATCAATTAATAACTATTCCCCGAATTTTAGTAACTTTGGAGTGATTTTAAATTGTTTTTTTATAGGCAAAACCACCCATTTGAAAATTCAAATATTTCAGAATTGCATCAAATTTAGTCCAATTACTCAAGATGTCCTTAATTTTAATTTCTTCTTAAGACCCCTTAAGCCTTAAATTTTAAACATTTTCTACAATCATATAATTGATTTTTATCCAAATTGAAATAAAAGTTCTAGACATGAAATTTAGTAGCATTATATCTTGATTTTAATGTTCATATAGGGCGAAAAGTGGCGTAAAGTTGTGCAAGGCTTTTCTGGTCAAATAATTAATTTTACCCGTCCCGGGACGGGTATTCTTCAAGTGAATTTATAATTAGAAAAAAGTTTTCCCCTTTTTAAAAATGAAGATATTTCAATGAAGATTTTTAAATGTAGTTAATTACTGTATTTCAGCAGGTGTGTTTAGATCTACACGTCCATTTCGTGAATTTCAATATGGAGTCATTTCTGTAGCGAATTGACATTTTCTGAAACTCGGATTGATTTATAATTGTGAAATGTTGACGTGGGTTAAAAAAGGGAGATCGTTGCTCTGGGGCAAAAACAGTAATCCTGATTCCTGTTAAACTGCGAGCAGCTGGTGTTTAAATCAAAATCGAAATCCCCTTAAAATCTCTGAGTCACGCGAACGCCAACTGGTAAACTTTGGACTCAGTTCCTAAAATCTTTTTGGGTATTTTCTTACAGGAATAGTTTACCACTTATCAAGGCACGGAGGCCACCCGAGGATAAGGAAGTAATGAGATTTTCAGTTGGACGATGAACAACACAATGAAAAGATTGGAATCGATGGCGGGAATGGGCAAGCTGAATAAGTATTTGCTAACATCGGACTTAAAAACGACTATGTTTTAGTCAGTTGGAAAGCAGACCGGTGGTATGGTGTTCCATATATGGGAAGTTCTAGGTTTGGTGGATAATGTGTTAGATTTTTGCCATTTGTTCTGATAAAACAGCACGAGGAAATAATGAAACGCTTGTCTAGAAAAATGTTGGGTACAAGAAATTGTCGTATGCTTCTATAGGCATTTAATTTATGGATTGATTGAGCGTTCCTGTGATTGGTGTAATAAATACCGTCGGGAAATATACAATCGACTGGGTCGAGTACACACCATCCATTAATCTATCTACTTATAACACTCTGAGGATCCTTTTTATCTTGTTTGTTATCTTGTTATCATTTTTTGTGCAGGTGCACATAAGATGACATCATCAAAGTGATGACTCCACAAATTGATGACACTCATACATTAAAAAGTGGGTGGAAGACATCGGGAAGGTTTACAGGACATCTACTAGACCAACCGTTTAGATTCATGATGGCCTAGTATCACAACGTTTCGGCCGCTGTAACCTCCGGCCTTCTTCAGGTGTATCGTTTCCAAGTCGGGAATATTTCTGTCGAACTGGGAGATCTGGATGGAATTTCGAACGAAACCCTTTATTTAATCCAAGGTGGGTAGCATGCTCTCGTTCTGTCAGCCATGTCTGGGAGAAGTCTTCAGTAATTTGCAATACATCGTATCGCCCGAACCGAGAATTGAACCTTCAACCTTCAGATGACTATCACTTAAAACTGAATTTTACTTAGTACTAGATCCACTGCATGTTGCTTGCCATCCATTAAAACAGCGATGGGAATAACCGTGCGCAGTCCATGACGACACTCGTATATGACGCCATCCATTAAAACAGAGAGATGGGGGATAACTGTGTACAGTATATGGTGTAAAAAACTGATGCGGCCATCCATCAAACTAGGGAGACGGGAAGGGAGGAAGGGATTCTTCATGACGTTTTATCTAGACGAACCGTTGGTCCAAATGGTCACGGGTCGTCTACTAGACAGATCCTTTAAAACCGTGGAAGTCTAGTATGATACTAAAACTCTGATAATCTTGGTTATTTGTTTGGTTGTGTGCACATTGATCCGTTTATTAGTTTAGGAGATTAAAGATTGCGGTTGGATGAGAGTGCAGTAAATGGTGAAATTTACATAAAAATAATGTACCCACATTATTCACCGGGTTACCGAGAATATATATTCAAAAATCTATAGTGATATAATGATAGGTGCACAAAAAATAAGATAAATAAAAATAAAAACTTTATATATATATATATATATATATATATGTATATATAATTTAATATATATATTTAATTATTTTTAGTATCATTACTTACGTACGGCGTCGGTTCGAGCTTATGGCTCTCATCAGCGCAACTAAATAAAAATCACAGATGGTCATAGAGAGCGAACCCAGTTCAAAGATACACCTTGAATCCGTAATCGTACACCTAGTTCCATCAGGCCACAAAAGAGTCAATAACTGATTAATTAAGTGATATTTATACTGAAAGCGGCAAGTATAGACACCTAAATATTCGATAGCACTCAACGACAGAGTTAGAGCATCGCACTGAAACTTTTTAGGTGAAAAACTTTCAATTTTACATATATATATATATATATATATATATATATATATATATATATTATCATATATATATAAATATATATTCTAAAATTCATAATGATCCGTTCATTAATTGAGTAGATTACCTTGTATATAAATATATATGTATATTCATATATCTATATCTATATTGATGTTACCGGAACATGTATTCGCTATAGATCAATCAAGACAAAGATTTTATTCGTTTGGTGAATTTTGTTTTATTTATTTGCATAAAAAGAAAATTCTACGCTTGTTTCATTACTAGGGCAAAAGGAAATTAAACAAACCAATTTGGATGTATTCCTATGCTCCGCAATTCTTCAGGGGAAAAAACTAGACCAACAGAACTATACAAAAAAAAATATTTTTAGGTCGAAGGTGATAAAACGAGTTAATGAGATACACTAGTTGAAAATAGTCATTTTTTCATACCCCACGTTGTCGAGGAATTTAAATAATGAACAAGTGTGTTTGGGAAATAAAACGTTATATTCCACTTCATTTTTTTTATTGGAATTGCCCCATCATTTCATTTTAGTAATCCACTTCACCAGAAAAAAAAAACGAAATGGATCTTTTCCCAAACAGAATTAAAGCTTAAAACTAAAGAATATTTAGAATGTATTTTGTAAAATTGAAATATTTATAAAAAACGCCGTAGCGAAACATACGTGATTAACACAGATTTAGTATGATAACATATTCAAAGTATATATAAAACAGATGCTTCTAGTAATTCGTTTAAAAACAATTTGTAATCTTGTTTTACGGAGATTTGTTATTTTAATTATCAGTTCGCGAGAACCAATGCGCGCTTTTAGAATGTCGGCAATGCTGGAAATTTAACCTTCGACGGTGCAATTTCGTGGCAGCGTCAGATAAGAGCAATGGCGTCAATGATTTATTTGCCGCGTAAATGAATGTTATTAGACGCCGACAGAAATCATTATTTAGCCACCGTTATTCATGTGTGTCAAGAAAGCAGAATATTTTATTTATATATTTATACCCAATCGTGCGATGAACTCGGATAAATAAGCGACGACCAACATAAGCAAAAGAAGACACTAAATAAATTGATAACTCCGAGGGCGGAAGTAGGTTAAGACAATGACATCTATGAAAACATGTAACTGTCTAAGAAATCACTTATTTACAAAGATACGACTTCAAGTTAAATTTGTACGTCAGCAGCAGAGCGCCTCGTTTCCTTTTTATGCAGAGTAACCACTTATAAGGCCAAGATCAATTCGAGGATAAGAGTTTTTATTGACTTCCTCTGCAGGAGCTTAGGTGCAAGGTCAGGGGAGATTATGAAAAGCTAGCGCACTAGACAAAATGCACTCTGACCTGCGAAAACTGCCCGAGTAGTCGGGTCGGCATTCGCCGGTAGAAGCGTCTCAGACGATTAGCAATAAATTAACACCTTCTCAAAGAGAGGAGTTAAAGCCCTGGACGCTGGACCTTCTAGGACTGAATATATCTCAGCCCGACAGCTACAAAGCTAGTACGAGACTGATTGGCGGAGATGTATCCTCGACCGGTATGAACAATGGTTAATGAAATGGAGAGGTTGTTAGACGAAAGATGAAGAACAATCAGTGGAATGGACTAAGTTTGATTACTTTAAAGGCGGTATATTAAAAGTATTTTCTGATATTTGATTTGAGCACAACTATGTTGTAATCTGCAGGGAAGTAGTCCTGCGATATTTTGTTCCACATACGAGA